>PYHW01010133.1:4900038-4917445 GCA_013186435.1 Turdus rufiventris | reverse complement strand
TWCTKTYWTTYTWWSTCTSTAGCCTGTGATTAGCAAAATGCAGTGTTACAGTCTTATAAGCAGGTTCTGAGTGTGCTAGAACCCATAGTGTCTGCAGTGAAGTGCTCTGTAAACTCTGTAAATGGTTGCTCTTCTAGCAATGACACATCTCTCCAGATGTGTTGCACACTAAAAATTGAAACAATGAAATCCAGTCAGTAAATATATGCAAAATAATTTGCCTTTACAATAAGGAATACTTGCTGTTGATAGTAAGTATTGCTTGTAAGCTCAAGGTTTGTAGCATTGTTTGCGAATGGGTGGACATTGGGCTGGAATACTGAGGATCAGAGGTCAATGCCAGTGCTTCCCAAAGAATGCTGACCTCAGCAAAGGGATGCATGCTGCCAGTCTCCCAAAGCCTGGAACACCTGGGAGATGTTAAGCATTTTGCCCATTCTCAGAAGCTGCTGAACCTTTGGCCCTCCCAGAAGAGAGATAAGAACTTGTTCTCCCTACAGAACCAGGAGTTGTGAGGCTGGTATTGCCCAAGCCTTTTAGAAACAACAGGCATATTTGCAAATGTGGAGTGTGGACAACTCCTCTACTTGTGGAAATGTCTTACCCTTAATTTGACCATAAAATATTTAACAGGAAACTGATACAATAAGACCTAATTTGGGTCCCATTTGTCTCTGTTATTTCCATATCTTGAACATTTTGTCACATCGGAGCAATTAGTCTCTACTAAGCCAGGGGTTAGCTTGGCATGATACACATATAAAAGTCAAGAGTATATGTAAGCCTCAACTAAATACTTCATCTTTATCTTCATATCCCAATTCATTATACAACCCCTGTATTCAGCCACAGATGTCTGAAATCTTGTTTTAGCGAGAGATGAGATTTTCAGTGAATAAAAGAAAGAATTAAACGTTGGTACAATTTGAGAAAAACAATTTGAAATAAGGAAATGACTAATCTCATTGGAAATCAGGAAACTTAATTAAAAGATAGTTGTCATTCATACCGCTTATCTGGATAACCAGAACTAGAAAAATGAAACATGAGGAGTTCTGCCCATACAGCCTCACTAGGTATTAAAATGTGACTACCTGTTCTGCTGGCTGCAGACAGAAAATTCTTTATAATTGTCATCATGCATTTAATATGTTGTTGAAAACTTCTTTCTGCATGAAGCTATATGTACTTTCCAATTTTTTCCCACACTGTGGGGAATTTTATACAAGCATCCCTAATATGGAGTCTTTTCAGATCAGATCTTTGGAATCAACAAAACAGCATGTCTGTAGCAGTCAGGACTATATTCTCCACGAGGTCTGCATTTAAGGTTCCTCAGACTGAAGCTCTTATGGGTTATAGCAAGGAGGTGGGTAATGTGAGGTGCTCTCTGAAAATGTAAAAAAAACATGTAAAATCAAAACTTCCTAAAAAAAATAGCGAAATTTGCATTGATGTGCTGTGTATATCAGTAATCTCTACTATTATCTGTTTCTTCAAGAAATTATTTCGTTTTTATGTGGCAGCATTTTTCCCTCTAAAATAAAGAGACAATGGCTGCAATTAAAGATACAACACTGTAGATTTGCAAGCATACAGCAGAGCAGTAAATAAAAGCCAGCAGTGCAAAGACAAGTGATCTCTCAGACAGTGGGATGCTGGGCGCCATGAAATCACTGCTACACGCCTCTCAGCAAAAAGTATGTCCCTTCTGCAACTGCAGCTGGAGACTTCTCAGAGATCTTCATCATGCACAGAAAATTGTGGCGATAATTGCGGTTCCTCCTAAGATGCACACATATGTTTGCAGCGAGGACAAAGCTCAGGATTCTGGGAAAGCTTTTATGATGGTTTCATAGGCGGGAGGTGGCGTTTGCGTGGAATGGCAGATGCGGAGGTTGTTGTTGGACCAGTGGAACTCAGGTCGACTCAAGCTGTTGGTGGTGCTTCCCACAAGGGTTGTGGTGGTATTTGTGGGAGTGAGGGTGATCAGCTGACTGTTCGTCTCCACGGGCAGGGGAGGGCACTGCAGGAAAGGGTGGAAGGTGGATGCACGAAAGCTTGACTTCCTGGGGAAAGAGTTGGCCTGCTCCAAGGAGGCTTGCCGCTGGAAGGTGAGGCTGGCCAGGCTGAGGTTGCTCCGACGTTCGCAGCTGCTGTTGCGGTAAAATCCAGTCCTGCTGGCTGCGTGGCCGTGGGAGGAAGGTCTGGAGCGTCGGCTGAAGGATGAGGGGCTCCCCTGGGAAATGTGGGCGCTAGCTCTGCGACGGGACAAGCAGGTGAAAAATGCCCAGATGATGCCTCCAATCACCAGTCCAATCACCATGGACACTGTGAAGGCTATTGTTATCTGCTCTGAAATACAGCAAAAATTAATGAAAAAGTTAATGGAGGAACTCTGAAGGATATTCCTGCAAGAAAATTATTTTAAATGCCACCGTCCTTAAATGATGAACCAGTCCTTAGGTCTTTGTAACACATGAACTTCACAACACAAACACAACAGTTGACAGTGCTCTTACTATACAACATTTTGGTGTTTTGTGGGGTTTTGTTTGTGTAGTTTTTTGTTTGTGGTTGGTTAGTTTTTTGGGATTTTTTTTGTTTTGGTTTGGTTTGGTTTGGTTTTTTGCTTGCTTAATTTGAATAATTCAACAATATCCAGAAAATTATTTAGATTTAATATCAGTTTCTGTACCAAGGCAAGGAAAGTCTTTAGCCTTTCCCAGAATCAGCCACCTACCAGCTCCAGGTGTTATAAAACTGCCTGGGCAATAGGAGGTATGGATTTGTGCAGACCTGTCCTTCTGGTTATAGACCTTTACATTTTGTGTGTATGTGTTTGCAAACTCACCTACTAAAACAGCGATGTGCCTTCTGCCGTGCTTTTAGTGGAGTAAGCCCTGCATTTATAACAGCATGAGAACACCTCCCAGCCTTTTACTACTGAGTAACAGATAGTTTAAAACCTCACAGTAATTAATGTAAATGACTACATCCTAAATTATTATGGCCAGAGATAACCATTTGTAATACTAAGTCTCTTGAATATTTCCTATCCCCAATGCCCAATTTAAAGATGGATTATTCTGCCATTAAGGAAAGTAAATTTCTAGCTCTTTTAGAAATGTTTTCAAGGACTACAAGATCTGAAGAAAAAACAAACAGAAAAACAAAACCCGTGGCTAGGATTGTTTTCTCTCCCACATGGTTTCACAGGATAGAGAGATGTTATTTTTCCTTGTATATTTCTAAGAAGAAGACAGTTACTTCAGAAAATGTCACTTGGTTTGCAAATGAGCACCAGAATTATTGCTGTTGTAAAAAGTTCAGAGATATATTTGTAATCGTGGATAAGGCCTGAAATGAATGCAAAATCTTTATAGATCCTCTCAAAATTCAAGAAGGGTTTGGATCTAAAACAAGAAGGAACACTATGTTGACAACTGGTGGAGCAAAGAGGGAATAAGCAAAAATAAATATCCACGGGACACCTTGAAAGATGTTTCTTCAGTCTGTACAGTTCTATAATATTTGTGAAGCATTTTTGTGAAAAAGGGAAGTGTGTTCATTAGATAAAGAAAGGTGAGTAACTCCTAGAGCATACTGAAGAGCAGGCCCAATATCACTGTGCCAGACAGAAGGTATTGACTCCAGGACTAGGATGCAGACATTAGAGGCCAGAAAAGGCAAGCTGAGACTAGGCTCAGAATTTTCTAGCAACTACTAGCTAAATTCCCCTGAATTTATAGTCCTGTACAAACAGTCATTCCCAAACCCCCAAATAATGAAAGTGAATCTGAGTTGTGGGAGTTGGCCAAAGCAGGTGCTGAAGATGCAGGAGAGTAAGCAGCCTGAGTGATGCCTATGGAGAGCAGCCAGCACATTCTGGAAATGGAGGAGAGGTGCCAGGCAGGGCCAGCAGACTTGCAGACAGAGGCACCCCAATACCGGCACCCTGGAATGGATTTTTTTAAGTCAGCCTTGAACTTAGGACCGGTCACTTCAGAAAAGGGGAAAGAAACATTAACTTTTCTTCCAGTAGCAGAAATGTAATGTTTATTGATAATTGCTCTTTAAGATGTAGTCATTATTATCTTCCTTATCTATCTTCTTACTTTTCTCCCTTCAGGGAAAAATTGCTAGTGATGTGATTCATACTTGGAAGGCTCACAATCCTACTGTTCCTGGCCTGTAACCTCTGCTTTCAGGTAGGCTTATAACATTATCCCTTTCAAATAAAGACTGGCAAGGATAATGCATTGGATATGGTTGCAGGGGACTCCTCCCTCTCAGGAACACTTTGGTGTCCTTTCAGTCTGAGATGGATCAGATTTGACCCTAAAAGACAAATTTCCTTTAAGCTCTCATTTCTACAGCTCAAGAACTTTTGACTGGGCACAGTAAAGACAAAGGGTGACTGCCCAGTCTACTTTCTGCAAGAACCCACAGGCAGCATGCTGCACTGCAACTCTTGGCTTCAGATCAGGTCACTTATAAGCAGCCTTCTTCTCACAAGCCCAGTGTGATTCTGCTCTTTATAAAACCTCTTTAGAGACACAGCAGGACTTACTGTGCCCTTTTTGGTCAGGAATAGCTCATTATGCCATTTAAATAGATTTAATACATTCTGTTACTGCAAGTTCCTACTCATACTCCCAAAGGTGGGAATGGAGAACCAGGACTTGGTGACCTCCAGTTGAGTAAATCCCAGGGGGAATCCTGAAGACAGCACATCCCACGCGCTACTGCTGTCCCTGCCTGGCTATGGGAAAGTGGAGCAAGAACTAATCCTTTCTTGTGCTCATTTCTCTGCACTTCAGCTCAAATACTAGTTGGGTTATATGTGAGGCTTCCAAGGAATCCCCCAGGTACAGGGCTCTGTTCCACCACCAGATATTCCTGCAACTCTCTGGGCTCTCAGCCAGCAAAGGGGATCTCCACAGGGCTCAGCAGCCTCGAGTGTAAGCAGAAGCACAGCAAGCAGCACAAGGGTACCTGGCTCTGGGATCGCCATGCACCATGGTGAGGATTTGTCCCTGCATCTCTTGAGCCATAATTTTTCACCACCTGCACAATCTACCCAGAGTTTCATACTGTTAAAAGCAGATAAGGGAATTGACAAAAGTATTGAGTGTAGCTCTTCAGTCCTTCCCACGTTCTACTCCCCTGTGCTGGAGGTACGGCACAGACAATTATCCCTTTGGATAATGGCGTCATTTTCTTTAACTTGTTTAGTTCTTTTATTTCTCTATTTCCATTTAATATGGAAAAATCGAGGGTCAAATTATTCCCTGATGAAGCTCAGCTGGGTTTACACTGACTATTTCAGTTGCCAGGACTCCATATGCTCTCTTTTCCATTTGGACCTACATTTAACACCCCCTGGTTCTTAGAAATATCACTAGACCCATTGCTTACAGACATTTCATTTTTTCTCCTCCCAAAATCTCACTGGCTTCACTTGGAACTGCGGGTCACACTAATGGGCCAAACTTTTTCACTGCTTACTCCCTGCAGAGGATGAATTTCACAGAAATGTTACTTCATTCCAAAACCTTATATTTGTAGAATCGTTAATCTATGCCCATTGATTTCCTCTTTAGAATGTCCAGCAATCGCAGCCCTGAGGTATATTGGAGAAAATTTTGTCAAACAGAGAAAAAGATCAAAGGCAGAGTGGGACTTGCTGCACCTGGGATTTTGAGTGGAACCACTGTCCTTCACCAAATTGTTTTTCTCTTCCTTAATCTGGGCAGTGCCAGAACAGAATGAGCCTTCCGGGGAGTCAGAGAGACGCTGACACAAAGTGTCTCCCAAGGGGCCATTGAAATGTCTTATGGTTTCCTGAGAGCTGTGCCTGTCATTCTGTCCTCTGCTTTTAAGGAAAATAGTAAAAAGAAAGATCTGGGGATAAGTTAGGGATGCTACTAATATCAACAACTACCCAGGCTCAGTCCCTTAAACATGTTTTGTTCTGTATGTTTCTCAGGCTGCTCACACTTCCTGCTTTATTTGATTATGCCATAATAGAAAAGATTTGGCACCCCACCTCAGTCAATTCTCCTCTAACGCCAGCTGAAGTGAAGAACAAAGGTTTTTATCAACAATGCAGCACAGATTTTGAGATACAAAGCCAGAAATGAAAGGCTGAGGTAAAATAGCAACTGGAAATCTTAGCCACTTTACCTTCTATCTGCAGGTTTTCCAACATGGCCATGCAAAAAAGGTTAGCATTTCAGAACCCACAATAACACCCATAACTTCTAAATGTTGCCTCCAGAGCTGAACATCAAGTCTGCACATTTGTCAGCCCATCTATCCAGATTGGGCAAATTCTCTTGAACTCTCTCTGTTCCCTCTTCTTTAGTTTCTGCATGCAGGGAAATGTGGTGCGAGAGGTTTGTACAGGGGATGATTATTGCATCTGCCATGCAAAATTTTTTCTTGGTCTTGAAGCTTTCTTTAAGAGTTTATAACTTTCCATGAACACTATATATGAAGTGATAGCATACATCCTATCAAATTGAAAACCTCTGGCAAGTGCTTATAGCTTGACAGAATCCCCACTGGAGAAATTCAGACATGTTATTAGTAACATGTGATGATAGACTGGCTGATAAGATGATTTTCCTACCATTTGGCCCTGAAATTTTTTTTCCCATCTGGCCTGTACATCTGAAGCAGGGTCAACCAAAGGTGGCTCAAACCAATTGGTAAGTCTTCTCAGAAGTGTACTATGTTCTCTTCTTCCTCACTTCGGGGTATACCCCACCGAAAAATAGCAGCACAATCCCTGCCTAGATGCATCAGTCACTGAAATACCCAAAATCTTCATAACCATAGATTTGCTTTTTGTGATAGAGTATTCTGCTTCTATCATGTAGGCTTGCAGGATGCTTACAGACATACTAGGACAACTTCTTACGTCTGTGAGTTTCATTTTCTTTCATTTTTATGGACCACATCAGCCATTCCTTTGAATTCAAAACGCATTTGTGCTGGGGATTCATTTTCCCAAGGAGTCACTCTCTTGCCCTCAGCTCTGGTTACAGTGAGCTGCAATAGGACTTTGTTCCTTGACCTCAGGAAATCCTTGGGACTTGTACATTTCCTATACCCTTATGGTAAGTTCCCAAGTTTTAAATTAAGGTGATTATAGAATCTTCCTTCCCCCATGCTCACAAATATATACTTTGGAAAATTTTACAGATGCCCATGATGGGATAGTAGTACCTTTCAAAATCATGGAAGCAGCACCCTCAATGAAAGCATCTCAGAGCACGAAACAAGGTGGGGTATAGGAAGACAGGAGAAAGTACTAAATGCAAGGGAAAGAGAAATGGAAAAGCATCTTTTAGTCAAGCTATGGACGCATGACGAATTTGAACTGCGTCTTTGCCAATATTAGATAATAAAGCTAATAAAGAACCACTCAGCTTTCCAAGCCTCTGTTCTTATTTTATTGCTAAGCACAAGAAGCCAGAAAACACCCACAGGCTGAGATGATACCTACACACCTGATTTAGTTTCTAATGGGTGACTTCCAAATATTGCAATCTTTATGCTTTAGAGCTGTTACTTTTTTTGTGTGTTATTGTTATGGCATTGTTCTTATTTTATTCAAAGAGTAATAATTAAGCACTTGTCTGGGTTTTGGCCAGCACAGAGCTAATTTTTCTGCAACAGCCATGAGGGGTCAGAGCCTGGAGTTTTGTGGGCACTCTAAGGTGTTATTCTGTGCCACCTCATAGAGCAGAAATAAGGAACTCTCGCTTCCAGGAAGAAGATTGTGACTTCGGGTGGGACAAAAAGCATGGCATGGTAGGGAACTTGTTGGTTCATGCCATGTCACACGGAGATTTTGGTGGGGGTTTTTTTACATGTAAATCACCTACTTTTTGTATACTTTTGTTACTACTATTGCTGGTGTTACTGTTTGTTTTCTTATCTCATTGCTGTTTCCAGTAAATTGTTCTCATCTCAATTCATAATTTTCACAATTTTGTACATCTAATTCTCAGCTGTACCTCCACATGGGAGGAAATTGGAAGGGGAAGGTGCTGGAGTTGAGCAAATGAAATCTGGTCTGGGAGAGCCTTGGGGGTGTCGGGGCAGGGGGGCACTCTAAAGAGAGGAGTGCCATTCCTAAACCACAACAGAAGTTTTATTTTGAAGCTATTAGAAGTGGTAAGGTAGCTTGTCACCCAAGAATGGCATTTTTTCAGCATTTAAACTCAACATTCTACAGAGACATTTAACTTACACTACATTAGAGCAAGACTGTTCATTTACTTAAACATCTGAGAGTAATTTTCCTATATTTCTTTTTTTTTCCACCTACCCCAAGCTAGCATGAGACATTGTGCATCTGACATGCAACTCTTATTCCATGGGACTCCAGCAAGCTCAGAGGTAAAACATACGAGCTCATTGATTTCAGCTGTATTAGCAACAAGAAGCATCAGCTCATAGCACTGTGGCATATAGAGGAAGTTATTTTACACTTCAAAAAAAAATTTAAGAATTTTAAATTTATTTCCATTCTATTTCCTTCCTTCTCACATGTTTACTAGCTCTCTCTCCTTTATGTGATGTCATATGCCAGTTACTCAAAACTTGTTTAAGTTGATAAGGATTCCTCTCCCTACATACACACACATTTGCACAAACAACTTTGCTTGCCTTCACTCAAAGCTGAAAAGCCTTGATAACGAGTAGAGAGTTTGATCTCAAACATGAAAAAATCAGCTCAGATTTTTTTTACCGAGATGATCTTTTCCCAAAATGAAAGCCTGGGGACAAAAGTGGATATGAAATGCACACAAACCAGTATGGGAATTAATACCTTACACATCCATGTCACAGCTTAGTATAGAGCACCAGCTAGTGTACTAAAATTTGAATTGCAATCTACACATTAGAAATCCATTAACCTGATAGTAACAATGGTTCAGACACTATTTTTGAGGAGTCTCAGTGTCTCAGTTTTCAAGTGAGGTTCAGCTAAGCCATTAGCAGATGACCATAACACAGTTTCTTCTCTTCTATTCAAAACCAGACTGGAGCAGCCAGGGTCCATCAGAGTTTAAACAAACTCGTAGCAACTTCCTAACAGCTACAGCGTCAAGGACACCTCCCTGTCTGACCATCCAGGTGCCACTCTGGCAGTCACACTCACGCCACCAGAGCTGGGACAGAAGCCCTTTTTCAGCTACACCCCTCAACCCACACAGTCAAACCAGGTTTCCTTACCTGTTCAACCCCTGGCATCACATAGCAGGGTCTCAGATGTCTGGATCCTATTAAAATAGTTTAATCATGGTGAAGTAACTAAGCAACAAAATAACAGATCAAGCTGATGCCTCCAAGAAGGGACCCAGCACAAAGGAACCTCTAGGCTTTTATCCCCTCACAGTCTGAGGGTGGGAAAATCGGTGGTACTTGGCTCCTGCTGTCTCTGAGAGTCCAAATGTCTGGTTCCCTGGCAGGGCCACAGGTCCCTGTGCCCTTTTTTATGCAAAGCGTCAGCAGGTCACAGGCTCTTGCCCTGGGCTCAGCCTCCTGCCCCCTAGAACACAACCTGCAGCTGTCCCTGCAGCTGCACCCTGAGCTCCCTGCACTGAATGGATTCCTCAGCAATAGCAAAGGTACGTCTCTGAGCCTGACAGGCTACAGCTACTCATCCTTATGCATCCCAGGCAGCAAGTTTGGAAATGAAGTATACCTGGGGCCCAAAGAGCCAACACTTCTTCCCACCACAGAAGGCTTGAAGTGCTTAGCAATACTTGAAATTTAATGCTGGTTCTACCAGCTCCAAGAAATCATTTCGAAGTTTGGGCTAGTATCATTAGCCAACTCCTGTGCTACTGTTGTCATGCTGAGCTCAAAAAAGCAATTTCTTTATATCTGGCAAGTGTTGATATTGCTATCTTTCCAATTGCCACTAATTGTGTTAGCAAAACAGCCTCTCACTAATCATTTGTAGGCAGCCCATGATTCAGTTGGGTGGATGAATCAGTTGCTGCGTAATATCAAACAGCTGTGATCTTAGTCATGGCAAAACTTCAAGAAACTTCACACATGACTCTTGTAAGATGACTGAGGGCGACAGGCTACAGCACAAGGTGGTTCAGGTGGTTGTGATGTCCAGAAAACAGAATCTGTAGGGGAAAATAATCTGAAAGAAAAGCAGACTGTGCAGGACATAAGAACTAATAAGTGAGATAGAGTTGATGCCAGAGATATCAGAGCTCTGCACTCAGACACAAACTTGCTAAAGGGGATGTTTTATTCAGCCTGAGCTGCTGCAAGACTCTTTTCTACAGCAACAGAGAGTAATTTTCCCACTTCACCTGAAAACAAGGGTTTTTTAATGTCCACAGTAGATAAAATAAGAAGTGCTGGGTTTAAAATAAAGCAAAGGAAATTTAAAAACTGTTTCTGTCTATGAGGACAGGTAAGAACTAGAATAGATAATAAGCCAGGCATAAAGTGTCCATCCCCAGAAAAGATTTTAAAAAGTCAAGTCAAGAGTTGTAAGGTAGTTAATACTGTCTTGAAAAAAGAAGGTACAACAAATAACAGCTCAAGGACCATGCTGATGTAATTGTGTATAATTTCTAAGGTTTTTTTTGGTCAGGTAAGCAAATGGGCTTCAGAGTGTAGAAAAAAATTAATTAATTAAATGGCAACTTAAAAAAAAAAATAAGTCCGTGCTTTCATGCTTTTGGACTGCTACTCCTTTTGAAATGCAGAGGGGCCTGTTATTCATCCTAGAGTTAACTTCGCAAATGAGGAATCTATCTAGGAACAAGATTGCCCTCTGCTGGAAACTGATGCTGGAAATCAAAACGATACAGAAACCACCTTCATTCTAGTAAAATGCAGAGTAAGAAAAAGCTATAGAGAAACATTCCAATGGAAGATTACAGAGACATTCATAGTACCCAAAAAAACTGAAAAATTCTGACTTGCATCTCCATAAACACTTAAGACTAGCATTTTGCAGAGGTTTTGCGAGTGAAGTAAACCAAGGCACGCCAAAAGTGTTCAGAAGTTTAAAGATGTAAAATTTGCACAGTTTTGTACCTTGATGCAAATATCTATGATCATGGAGGAGCATAAGTCTAAGTCTATTTTAAAATTTGTATTTCTTGACATCTGCAGTGATATCCAGAATGACCTTCAGGGTCACAGTACATTTGCTTTGATTACTAATACCAGAATTCATTGTCATAAAAAGCCAGAAGAGTGGAATATGCCATCTCAATATCTCACAAATCAACTCAGAGTTAATGATGTTCCCTTGATATTACTGGCAGTTGATTTTTACTGGAATGACAACTAAAGAGTAATTGTAAAAATCAGAAGGAAACATCTTAGATAGAGATGTCAGCATGTTTAATTTAATGCCTTTGGCACAACTATGTAAAACAAAGCAAAGATTCCTTCAGGCATACTTTGTTAACGAGTGGTTTCATTGTGATTCCTAATGCATAACAAAAGCAGTAATAGAATTTGATCATTTCCGCATATGCAGCAAGCAATCCTCTTGCCAGACATTCTTGCTCACCTCACAAAAGCAGAGCTAAGTTATGTGGCCTCTGCATAAACCTAAATCAAACACTGAATCACAGTCTGACACAATACAATACGGCATTATACTTATTACTTAATTGATAAAAACAATTTGCACGTGAGAATAAATAATCTCATATATAAACACACCTTACTGAAACACATAGCCTACATTTAAGAAAACAGAAGATATCCAGAGGCAGAACATATCTGGATTTGAACGGGTTATTGGGAAGAATGTGGGGTGAAGAATACATAGAAAACATCCTCAGTCCCACCATATTAATTCTGTTCTCAGTGCCTGACCCTGATACAGCTTCAGGTGGGACTTTTAGAACCCATACAAGCCAGGAAGTATACTGGAAGCCTAAGTCTTATGAGATTATAGTGAAAAATATTTTAAAAGCTTTGTAAGAAGCACACTCTGAGTGCCTTGAGACACTAGCTATACTAGAAAAGAAAGGTGGCATTTCAACCTTCCCAGCACATCCTATTCACAGCAGCTCCCAACACAGTGCTTGCAGGAAGTGCTGAAAGCTCTGCATGTGTCCCTCTGAGTCTCAAGAGTCTCTTTCTATCACCTGAGAGGCAAGACCTTGTTTCTGCTGCTTGCTTTTGACAGTGCAATCTCACTCTCCCTGTGTAACCTGCTCATCTGTTTCCCTGTTTCCCAGGAGAGGAGCAATCTCCCCTTTACAGTTCCTTGACTCTTACTCCCCATTTTAAATGCACATCATGTATTTAGCGAGGTATTGGAAGGTAACCCTTCCTATGGCAGACAGGATGGAACTAGATGATCTTTAAATTCCCTTCCAATCCAAACCATTCTGTGATTCTATGATTAAAATAGATAAAATTAATGAAATGTGTGCAGAATAGTGCCCTGGCAGAAGCTGAAGGAAATGTACTGAAGCGCAAAACTGTGAAGTTTCTCAAAAGAGTCTCTTCTCACTCATAACACTGCCTTTGAAATACTGCCACAGTGTGTTCTGCTGACAGTCTAACTTCCTTATTACTTCTTCAAAATTAGATATCATTGAAAATACTGTTTACTGCTCTATTTACAATCTCATTATTTTTTGAGATTCCTGAAATATGAACCTTCGTCAGGTGAAAATTAAAAAATATATACAAAATCAAAGAATGGAAAGAAGACCTGTTTGTGAATTTTGCTGAATACTTTTCTAAAGTATCCAATAAACAAATATTAAAGAAGCAGGAATGGTGATCTGTATTCTTTTTTTCACTACAGTAATATCTGACCTACATCCAGTAATGCAAAAAAAAAATCTGCTGCATGTCTTCCTCTGGAAACAGGTATAAAAGTGAGCATTTTGAGAACACAGAAGTATGTTTATATGTGGTAGTACTGTACTCTTCAGTTAGTTATCTGAGGTTCAAAAACTGGTCTTTCTTTGTCCCAGTAGTTTCTGGGTGAACATCAATCTGTTTGGGAGATTGCACCAAATATATCCATGAATATCTATATCAGTGTGGCCTAGGAGTTCCAATTAAGCAGGAGTCATAAAAAAATCTGTGAAAACACAAACTAATAAATGCTGACATAATTTCTAAAGGAATGGATCACTGATCTGGAGTATTAGTCAACCCTTCTTGACCCAGGACGAGTGATCCAAGCTGGAGACTCAGTATGAAGTGGGATGGTGGTTCTTGTCTCACATGAGCCAGTAGTGCCTGGGAGGCTGTATTTGCACCAGGCTGGCCCAGGTCCTGCTTGCACAGAGATTCCTAACTTTTCAATTAAGAGCCATCAATGGCTTCCTTCTTTATTTATATTTTGCCTGCATAACTTATGCACAGCCCACAGAAACCAAGTGTTTGCTTGGTTTATTCATCTTCCACTACCCTGGACAACAGACAGATGGAATTGATGTAACATAATTTTTAAAAGCAAAAGAGTTAAAATTAACAGATGTCATTCAAATGGTCAAACACGTCGTAAGTGTGTGTTAGGATGCCAGATTGTGAATGTCTGAAACAGGGAATTAATTTTCTTCTGCAAGTAAGATGCCAGAGAAGCAAGGCAGAGGTCTCTTGTGAGAAACAGAAACTGCCATAGTTCTTTCCTTCAGCAAGCATTTGTCAGAGCCCAAAGAAGTTCATACATTATATTAAACTAACAACTTTTTTCTCCCCCATTTATTTTGCTGAACCTTTCCTAGATGTTATTTCATAAAAATGCTGTATATATTTGTATTGTTGATGGAGTTTTAGTTGAGGTAATTTAACAGATAAATCTTAAAATAAATTTTTCTAATTTTCAATATGTGAAAATCAAATTAATGTCTTTCCTGCCTCTTCAAGTAGAAGGGAATACAGTAATTCCATGACCATAAGGCACACCGGACTATAAGGTGCACTTCTGGGTTCGGACCAAAATTTCAGTCAAAAGGGTGCGCCTTATAGTCATGAAATTACTGTAAATTATGTTAAAAGAATAGTTTGAGATTGCTTGGTGCAAACTTCAGTATAATAAGTACAATAATTTTCAAAATCTGAATAAATACATTTTTGGATAAGAAGTGAAGCTTCTATGTTGAAAAGCAGGGGAAATGGCATTTTGTAATTGATAAATGTTGATAGTCTTTTCTGATTACTCATTAATTTTTTTTTCACAGACAAAAGGATATGGCTATGAAATGAAAATAATCTTACTAAGAAAAAAGATCCAGTCTTGAGTCTTCATTTTTCCTTGTGCTCCTGTTTTTTGATTTTTGATATTTCATTCCCTCTTCATGCTTCAGATTAATCTTCTATAAAGGGAGGTTGTACCACACAACCACACATTTGGCTTACAAAGATTTTAACAAATGTTATAAACTCATTTAACTCCTGCTTAAAAAAAATTACAATGGTAAAATAAGTTCTGCAAGAAGAACTGAGGCAGAGCAGTGTGCTGAGACCAGCTCATGTGAGCATGAGCACTGTCAGGCTCTAGCAGGTGACCATGCAGCCTCAGAGCATTTGTCTTGGGGAGAACACAGAGCCCTAAGCTGCTTTGGTTATGTGACCAAACATTCCCTGGTGTAGCACTTGAAAGAAGAAATATGCTTTATTTCCTACGGATCAGATTTCTGCATTTGGTGGATAAAGAATGATGCTTCTGGCAGCTTATGTAACAATGAGCAGCACCATATAATTAATCAATAATGTAGGTGTAATTGTTAAAATGTGTGTATGCCATGTGCTTGATTGTTATTTAAATAATACTCTCAAAAAACTTTTCCTTTTCTTCATACTACCTCAGATTTGTGTCCTTCCTGCTAAAGATGGTAAATCATTTGATAAATCAATGGCTGTATAGTGAGGTGGGTAAAGCTGAAAAGCAGTAATTAGGATGCCACAAAACACAGCCTGAGGATGACAGACTCACTTTAAAAGAATAATTTATATACAAGAAAGAGATTGTACTCCAAATAGACAGAATGCAAGAATAAGACTGGTCTCTTCTCTTTTTGACATAGTTTGTTGCTTTCATCCAACTGCAGTCATAATGCTCTTTTCTTTGGGCTTGCCAGAATAAGGGCAAAGAAAAAAATAAGTTCCTCATTAGTATCTACTTTTATCTCTCTGACAGGCTTGCACATAAGATCTTGGAATGCATTTGCATATTAACTTTTTCAGTCTAAGCCTCTCTCAGTTAGACTTTCTCAATATCTGGCAATTCTTATCGTCCCCTTCAGTAATGGAAGCAAAAACTTTCACGTATTCATCAAACCTTTTACCTAGCTGATAGAAAAATAAGCATAATGATATTAAATTTGGGATAGTTTGATAATTCTTCCCCTTCAGAAGACAGTATAAGATTTATGAGCAAAAGGACACAGCCACTCCAACAAACAGTACAGACATGTGCATAAGAAATCCAACTGAAAATCTGCATACAGATCAGCTCTACTCAAACTCAGCTGAGGAGGAACAGAAACATGGGATATCTTGAAGCTGAGAAGGGGAAGATGAGCAATTATATAACAGATCATGGATTTATTTCTTTTTTGATGCAAGAATCTCTTTCTGGAGAAGCCAGAATATTTCAGATGAGGAATATTTCAGACGAGGAGCCAGGGACCTTGAGTGTTACAAAAGAATGAGATTCACTTCTGTCATGTTGTCACTGCAGAGCTGATGTTCAAATGCAGTTGCTGCCATTGCTAATGCCTCACCCCCACAGGCTATCTTTTATCTTCCTTCAACTAAACCCACACCCTTGCTGCCATTGCTCTCAGTATTTCCACTATTTATATGACAGCTGTGTCCTCTTTGAGTCACTGGCCCAGGCTGCTCTGCTGCTGCCTTGTGACACATCCCAAGTCAGCCAGGGGAAGTGGAAAGGGGAAGATCTTGTGGTGATCTTGACCTGATGGATAGGACAATAAAGTCTTGTAGAGATCTTAACAGATTCAAGCGGAGGAAAGGTGGTGTGCGTGGGTCTCACTTGCCCTAGAAGTCTTCTGGGTACCATGTATGCTGTTCAAATTATGTGGCATACTTAAATCAGCTTCAGACTACTTGATCACTTGAGAAGTGATTTAGTTGTGTGATATTTTCTACATCTCTATCACAGGATTGTCATGCAGATCAGTATCTCATCTGAAGTGGAAAAGAAAGCAACTGAAATACCTGTGGCTCTGGAAGCCATGCAGCAAAAGTTACTCTGATACTGCTGGGCCTGTGAGGATCCACAATCCTACAGCCCTCTCCAAGATGGGAAAAAAATAGTCTGTCTCAATTCTTATACAGATGAAGCTGAGTTTTACTGGTGTTCATATTATTTGGTTTTGCCTGTGTTCTCAGCATCTCTCTGATGTCCCAGTGTGTGGCATTTGTTACAAAAGCAAAACTGGCCCCTGTCCTAAAAACTGCTGAGATGTATGGGATTTTCACAGTCCTGATTTCTGAAAATTCACTGTGCAGGGACATTGCAATTGTTCTTCATCCGTATGAACAAGGTTGTTTATTCAAGGTAAATATTTGGTGAAGTAATCTGGAAATACGGCTTCACTATTAAATTTGTGGCATCATGTAGCATTTCACTGAGGAGCAGGAAGGAGATCATGTAGGTACTCTAGATTTAAAACTGGTAATAAGAAGGGAAACATTTCAAGGATTAAAGATTAAAATAAAGATCTCACAGTCTTTTATAGTGTTGTTTAAATGCATCATATTTTATATCTATGTTGTACCTCCGCTTCTCAGATAAATCTACTTGAAATAATCAGTGTGTTTACAGGAAACCTTTGCAAAGCCAGAGTTGTCTTTCTATCTGATCATGTGTCATATTTTACCTCATCGTCTTTCTCTTGAGAACAATCTTATGAAGAAGCACAGGGAAATTATCTCTGATTTTCAAATAGGGACCTGAAACTAGCTGATACCATCCATCTTTTCTACCAGAAACTCAACCAAAAATCTGTCTTCCAGTGTGCCTGTTTCCAAAATCATCTTTAAGGGAATCCATCTTGTTCTAAGTTCAATTTGTTGCCTGTAGGAAAATAAGACAATTCAATTTCTCATTGAAATTAGGAAGAATAAAGGTATTTTACTCCATGTTAAGAGCCCTGCCTTAGGAGTCTGAACACATTTTGAAGTTGATAAAAATTTCTTGTAGGAGGAGTGTGAGAAGGCTTTATGTTACCATTGCCTTTACTCAACACAGCTACACATCCAGGAAGCCAGGTATACTTGCAGGTGTGTTATTTGACAGAATTGGAAATCTGCAGCCCCAAGGATGTGGTCTGTCCACGCACAACTGACACAAAGGTGCATTCTGTACTTCTTTCTGCACTATACCTTGTAGATAGATAGA
>PYHW01010133.1:4878440-4899988 GCA_013186435.1 Turdus rufiventris | reverse complement strand
GGCTGGCTGGAGAAGTTTTAGTACAGACTCCTGACCAAAGAACTCAGATAAATTCTTTCAGGTATGTCTGGCTTCACCACATCGATATGGTTCATTCCTTCCTCTGATAACATTTCCTTAGACCATTCTGTTCCTTTCCCTCTATTCACCATGTATTGATGATTTTGACTTGCTTTTAATTATTTTATTCTTACTGGGTAATCATAACTGGGTTTTGTATTACAGTTTAATTAAATGCTAAGAGGCAATGAGGTTAAAGAAATGAAAAATTGGCAATATCAGTTATCACTGGAATGCAACTTTCATTTATTGTCCCCAGTAATAAGGCTCTACCTTTACTTTAGGTCTCTGTTTTTTGAAGAGTGTCCATTATTTCGGAGAGTCCTCTTATTTTGGATAAGCACTGTAAGGAATTATTCCCTTAAACACTACAACAGGACCACACAATGAGCTTGAAAGTATTTTGCCTCTCTCTGTCTCTGTTCTCCCATTGGGACTGCTCCCAACAACGGGAGCCTGTAAAGTCTGAAGTCTCCTGATCCAGCACGATAACTTCAAAAGGAAGAAGCTCATTTTTTTCACATCCCATTTCCAAAGTTTTGTAGGCATCAGTGATCTAACCCAAAAACTCTGAAGAAAGAGATTATATCTCCTGTGAAAAAAAATTATCCCTTGAATTCCTTATGATATGTGACATGCTGCCAAATATTGCACTTTTTAAATTACTGGGTGTTTTTCAAAATCAAAAGAGACTAACTTCAAGGAAAAACTCTTGGTGATGCAGTGTCTGCAATCACCTTGCTCTATTTTGGCTCATTGCCATAAATTAAAATACCAGGAAGAATGCACACACTGGGGTGATTTTGAAAAGGGAGAAAAGAGAATTGAAGAGAGGAGTAATAACAATTCAGGAAATACAGCCTTGAGGTTGGTAGATCACCTGAATCCAAAGCTCTGACTTTTTTGTGTTTTCCTCCCTCTTTTTTCCACTTCAACCTTGAAGGTTTTCTCTAAGAAAAAATCTTCAGTAGTATAAATCATCTGTAAGTGTTTCTATGTCACAACTTTACTTCCTCCTTTCTGCCAGGAAAGGAGTTGCATTGTCAGCTTATCGAAATCCTCTGCCCTGTTAGCAGTGCCAAGATAAATGCCCTCTGGGTGACTCTGGTTCAAAATGTTGGGCTTTTTCAGTCAGACTAGGAAGAGTAGTGGTCTGTAAGAAGATACCATTGCCACATCTGCTGTCAAGTGCTCCACAGTTGGCTCCAACTAGTCTTTCTGTGCCCACATTTCCAGCAGGACAGCTGAGGCAGGTCCCAGAGCCTTTTTGTTGCTGCTGAAGTGTGAAGGGAGAGTATACAAAGTATATGAACAGGAACAAAGGGGATGAGGGGGACCACCAACTGGGAAGGCTGGAAATGGGTTGACACAGGCATAAGAGGCTTAACCTGGTCCACCACACAGGCGACCACAAATGCTTCTTTTCCTACTTGCAAGGAACAGGGCTGGATCTCTTGCTTCTGCTTCTACTCTGCCATGAGCGCCACTCGTGGAGGATCCCAGAAGAGGAATCATGCCCCATGGCTGTCTAGGCTGGACTTTGCAGTGCCCAGCAGCTGTGTTCCTGATCGTGTCAGTGCTGCCCTTCACAAGTTTTACTCCAGTGCATAAAGGGAATGATGCATAGCCCTTAACCACCACTATTGCTACACCAGTGACATGATAAACGCAGCATCAGACACTGAATACGCTCATCTCTAATGCCATTTTTTTCAGCAGAGGACATAGTCTGACTTCTTTCAAATACAAAGGCAAAATTTGATATATTTAAAAAATGGATGCATTTGTAGCTTATGAAGCCAGGCAATAATGCCTATAGGATGTGCCAGGCAGTTTGCAATCTCAAAATGCTGGAAGTCAGCTGATATATGGCATTATTTCCACACACCCAACAAATAACACTCTGAATTCTGGTTCAAGAAAAGAAAAATTGTCCTTAATGTTTTTAAGATATTAAATTTTAGGGTTGCATTTTTAAATAGATACTTGAGTAAACTAGACTGAAGGGTAGTCTAGGGATCTAAGTTAATGTTGATTAAAATCTGCTTACACTTTTTCTCTCTACTGCTGTCACCATGATCAAATGTACTATTTAAATTAAATTTCAGGATCTCAAATTGCATTGCTATCTATGCTGAAGAAATAGGATTGTCTTGAAGACATTTATTGTATTTACTTGTGTGCAACTGGAAATGCTTTTAGGAATTACAAGAAATGCACTCCTGGTTTAAGTGGAAACATCTTTGCTCCCACTGTTATCTTATAAATCAAAATGAACTCAATAAAGACTATATTAAAACAGTAAAAAGTGAGATTATCAGTTGATGAATGGGTATCAAACCTTGAATTTCTCACTCAGCTATTATTAAGCCTCCTTTTGAAACTAGTAATAAAAAATATAATCCAGACTCTCTGTCTACAGTTACAATGTAATATCAGAAGTGCTGAAGTTCAGCAGGGACTGGCTTTAAGTGCTTCTCTTCTTACCTCTTCCAAATTATCATACTATGGATTCCCACTGCAAAGGAATATGGGCAGCAGTTCCATAGCTTCACAGAAGCTGGCACCTGGCAGAAATGAGCTCCTGCATCCTGACAGTAGCTCAGACAACTTATCTGAAACGTACATGGCTATCTGCAAAGACTTTGTGAAACATCTGTAGTAGGAAAAAGCTCTAGCCAAGCAACAGTCAGGATCTAAATTTTTTGCTTATGACACATTACACAGAGGACATTGCTGACAGGACCAAAAGTTCTATCATAAACTCATTAATTGAAAACAGAAGAAGAGTTTAGTGTTTTTCTTTTCCTAGCAGAATTGGTTTTAGGCCAGCAAAACAACTTTTTCTTCCTTTTTTTTCCCTTCACTGCATAATTTAGCATTCCAAAATTACTTCAGATTGATGTTGGTGGCATCTGAATTCAAAGAAGAATTCCTGCAAGGTCTACAGCTAAGCATTATGGTTATTGACTCTCCAGTCTGTCACCGGTTTTAAGCAGAGCTTGGAAAAAGCTGTGTACTGATTTTTTAAAATATTATAATTTTTTAAGATCTTTGCATGAAAGAAAGGGTTCAGACTACTCAGACAACTCAGAATTGCCTATATTGAGGTGTTTATATCTTGTTTTTCTCTACATGGCTTGCTTAAGGCACACTTCCACTGGCCTGGAGCAATTGTAAAAAGATTTATATGTGCATTTATATTTTTATGTGCCACATAAGTAAGCAGAGGACAGCTTAGTTTGTTCATTGTTCTAAAATTCTTAGAGTCACTTTTAAGAAGCTATTGTGTTAAGTTATCACTGGAAACTGAACAACTATAGAAAACAGGATGCCTGTATATTTTCCAGCATAAGGAACCAGTTAGACAATAGATGGCTTATAAAACTGTAAGAGATTAAATATCCTTATGAACAGTTGTTTTGACTATTTTTATAACACTTTTTTTTTTCTCACAAACTTAGTCCCTCTCAGCAAACCTTTGCACATGTGTTGAAGTTTACACTTTGGCTGAGTCCATGGAAGATGCTGAGAAGTCACACGTGCAGGGAGAAGGAAGGTATCATGGTAATGTAGTAACATTCACAGTACTACATGGTGGGTGGCTTAGAAAACAGCCTGTAAGCTGTGTCCTAAAAATCAGTTGCAAGCACTGCATTCTTATTTCATAAAGAACTAAATTTTATTTATATCTTTTATGTGTAGGTTTATTTTTACCTCTAGTCCTGTATCTCCAGGATGTCAGGAAACACACTTCTATAATTTTATGTGATTTTTCTGCACAGTGAGCTTATGCCAGTCATAATCTTCTAACATATACTATACAGTGACCCTTTCTGGTCTACCATACATGATATACAGGAAACAAAGAGAAAATTATATTCACTCCCCTAAAATCTGTCAGAAAAGTAAGAAAAATCTGAGAGACATCTTCCCTTTCAAGGATCATGCAAGCTCCTCACAAAAATCCAATTTCTAAGATTCATCTGCTGTCAGAGCCTAAGCAAATGGGATGTGATCAGGGCTGGTACAGTGTCAGACAACAGTAATAACTGTAGTTTTCCCTCAGTTAATCTGTAAGTATTTACCAAAGATGTAAAGATGTATCAGTACTCTGCTCTTTAGCCCAAGACAAAAAAATTAAATGAATCTCTCATGATTTCTCAGTAGGAAAATACATGTGTCAACTGCAGGAAGCCTAGATGGCATTCAGCAGATTATTGCTCCTTATGACAAGAAAGAAAAGTAACTTCTTTCCATCCTCTTGCATGTTTTTTTCCCCACTCTTTTCCTGGGGCACTTCTGTGCAACTGAGGTTGTGCTTTGCTGATGTATATTGTTTTGTAGTTTTAAATAGTGTTCAGATTCTTGGAGGGATCATTGTTCAATAGCAATAATATAGTAGAGAAAACCAGATATGTGATTAATTCTAAGCTAATTGCTCATAAATGTTAATATTAAATAAAGAAAACAATAAAGCTTTTTGGAGGGAAAGATTTTCCAAGCAATTGCACAGAATCCTTTAAGATTATATCAGTTAATCTAATTACCCTGAATGAATTTCAGTATAACATATACTTTCACCTCACGCTATACATTTCAGTTTATGAACTATTCCCAGATCTGGGGGAAAGAAAATAGCCATAATAGATAATAATTGAAGCATACATTGAGGAAAAAATAAGGAAAATCTCACCATGAGGCAGCACAACAAATTACAAATAACTTTTCATTCTGAAGGAACCAAGAGTTTTATTCCAAATGTTGAAACACATTTAGCCTTTGCTATCCCATTTTCATCAAAAGATGAAACAGATCATGTCTGCTGTGTAGGTACATCTATTAAGCAGTTGAGAATGTCTGCCTGATCTGACTATTGACTGAAGTCAATGGACACCTTTTCAACTGACTGCAGTAATGAACTTTTTGAAACAATCAATTTTACCCTGGCAGTTCTGCTGTCTTCATTCATTTAAAAACACGATAAAACTTTGTCCAAGAAACATTTGGAAAACAGTCTTATCACTGCAGGAAATACAAAATCTATTCATTACTCTTTCCATCCAACATGAGGCTTGAAAGTATATAGAGGTATTTTTTAAGGCAATCAACAACAAATATCTGCAGCTACATAAGCATTATTCTGGGGAAAAAAAATCAATATCCTTACCCCAAAATTTTGGTGGCCATGTGATTGGAGGAAAAGTACTGTTCTTATCCATAACATCCAAATAGCAAATACGGAATGGTACGTCCACAGAGGAGCAATAGTTTTCTGAAGGTTTGAGATTTTGCACTAGAAGCAAAGCTTTTGTGCTGCCACAGAACCGTGTTGTTTGCCTGAAAGGAAATGGATGTATCACATTTCCTGCTTGTGGACTCAAATTAGTAAGTGCTTGCCTTATCTTGGAACACCACATGGTTCCCGAGACAGGGAAGTAGTTTCCTTCTCGTCATTTCCTCAGCCAGAGCAAATTGACTCAGAACAATACCAAATCACCTCCTTCTCTGAAACCTTTTGAACTCCAAAAGTCCAGAGTCAGAGAGATGAAAATTCCTTTCTCTTTTCTTTAAGGATTTTCTATGTTAAAGACATTCCTTCAACATCCAAAACCACTTGTATATGGTAGGAATTTTCAATAAGAAAAAATGCATCAAGAGGTTTTTAATTGACACCAGTTCTTTAGGATATTAATTTAGGGTATGAGGATGATTAAGTATTCGTCATTGTTCCTTGGCTGGTTTGAGGAACTAGCTGGGCCTGACAGTGTAACTGTAAATTTTTTCCTTTCCACACCCCGTTTTGAAATATGAGTTCCCTGGAACACAAACAGGCTTTGAATTAATTGCTTGGACACGTTTAATGCAATGCAGTTTAAGGCAATTCCCTGATGGAATTGCAGGTACTGCTACTACATATAACAAATAGCAATAAAAACAAAGCTACAAGAGAAAATAGCCAAGATATTTAATGACATAGACCTAGAATTAGTGGAGAATTAATGGACACTGATGAAATACATGATTTTGGATTTGTGGGATAATTTCTGTAGAACCAAATTTTAACTATTTTCTTCTTAAATATGTTTCAGATAATGGATGTCCATAAATGTTCTGCTGTGAATGTAAACCTCTGTTCTCTGAGGAGTATCAGGGTTTTCTTGCCTTTATACCATAAAATCCCCAAACAAACCAAACCCTGAATTAGCTATATGTATTTTTCATAATGAATATTTAGAATCTCCTAAATTTAGGACTACTCCAATCTTAATCTTAGGACTATTCCAATCTTCAGTCTCAAGATTTGGATGTGGCATGATTTTAAGGTTGAACCTTTTCTGTTATGTTTCAGTTTGGTTTTATTTTTCATGAAAGACATTTTTTTAAATGATGAGTAAAGGCACCCTGACAGTTAATGGAAACTGTTTTCAAAGCTTTTGCTTAAAATGGCATATCCAAATACTGAGTTAATAACTTAAATGAAAAAAATCTGATTTTCAGATGACTGTGAACATGATACAGCTTCATAAGAAATTCTGGGATTATTTAGTTTCAATTGGGACACTGATACCAGAAGAGATGCTAAAAATACACAAAATAGTTACTAACTTGGGTTAGATTTGTGCTCGAAGAGCATATGGAATAAACCAAAACTAAATTATTGTAAACTCTAAAATGAGAAAATTAAACTATTTTAGTTTACTGGCTGCATGTGTTGAGATGATCATTGTAAAAAAGAATTGAACTCAATGTAGTTGAAAAGCATCTGAGTTCAGACATGAACATGTGTACAAATAATTGCATGTTTCACATAATCAAGTGTATGAAATGCAAACCGTAATTTTTTGTGAAAAAGTTGAAAGCACTGAGAAACAGGACAGTTTCTGCTTTGACAGAGTGTTCCAAGATGGGAGTTTTTTTACTTTCCTCAGAAACAAACAGCTGATATGGGCAATTACCAACAGCAGATCAGAGAAGCTGCACAACCAAAAGTGTTACCTGTGCCACAGACCCATACTGCCTATCAGCCACTTGCAGCAGATAAAGTTTTAAATTAGTAAAAGTGATGTGGTTTTAAACAGTTTCAAATTGTCTTTCCACTATTTACTCTTGCACGAAAAAGGAAGAATTGCTAGTTCAGGCAACAGAGTTTATCTGAAAGGGGTATAGCATAACATATCCTGGGACAGACTAATAGAATGGTATGGGCTGGAAGAAACCTTAAAGATCTTCTAGTTCCAATCCCTCTGCCTTGCCAAGGTTGGAAGCTTCTGCTAGACTATGTTGCTCAAAGCCACATCCAGCCTGGCCTGGAACACTTCCAGGGATGGGGTACCCACAACTTCTCCGGGAAACCTGTAAAATCTTCACCAAAAAGCTAAAGCAGATTGATAAATCATAGACTCTTAATTTATTAATTTAAGTGTTAGAGTAATTTTATTTCTGTTCTCTTTTTTTCTGAGTATTGCAGAAATATATTTTACTGGTAACCCCCACAGATTCTTTCATTTTTCTTTATTGAGAAGTATCTTTTCCTGAAAATAAAATCATCATAGCTCAAGGTACCCTCATGGGTAAAAATGCTCATCATCTTTCATTATACTGGCAAGTATAACCCACTGTCACATTTGACTGATGCGATATGGGGGCATGTGGATGATGAGATGTCAAATACATTACTGATGTGAGTTCAATTCCAGCTAAATGAGCAATCTTTTACCCTTTGAAAAGACTAATTTAATTCTGTCCTTAAGGGTTTTGAATGCACTGGTTAAATTAGGGGAGGTGCTTTGAATTTACTGCAGCACCAGCCCTAATCCTGAGGACACACAGATATATATATTGAATTCTCCTGCATGAACCCACAAAACATTCTTATTTCAAATGAAAGCAGACTTCACAAAAACAAACAAAAAAAAAAAGAGCATCCAGTGAACCTTTTTTTTTTTTTTTTTTTACACTTTCCATCTGGAGATTATGATTTAAACTGGGATTTCCTTTAATTGTTTCATATTTCAGCAGCTTCATATTTGTCCTTGGTTAGTTTTACAGCTCTCCGGATGCACAAAGAAAAAACTCAGGAATTTCTTTTAGTTGACCAGTGATGAAAAATGTTCCTGTCTACCATCAAACTATCAATGTTAAATGCTGCTCATAATGTGACAAAGGGCTGAAAAACTGCTTCTTGAATTTACTGGCTTTATTGAATTGCTTCAAGTTCAGACAGCAAAATTCTTCAGTTTACCAGCTGCAGGTTAAATGTCCTGCTGCCACACGGTGGCTCTATCAGAATACACCTTTCAGTATGATGTGGCTGCCATGAATGAAATGAGTGGCTGCAGTAACACCCCCATCTTAGAAAACACATTGGCTTCTGGGAGTGTGTTAGTTGCTCCTAAATTTCCTCTATATTTTTCAGAGAAAGAATAGTGGGTAGGAATTTCATGAGTATTTCGGACATTCAGTATTTTTTGGGAGTTGTGAAATCCTAAGGACATAATATAAAAAGAAGGTCCCTCATTGATAATTGTGCACCATTATGTGATTGAGAAAGCAGTGTCACTGTGCATTTCATTAATATTCTTTTTGTTTACTAGAACATGTGTAACATTTTAGATACAATATTCAACTCAAAACTCCAAAACCTTTTTTTTCCCCTAATGTGAAAGTCTTATATTATTCAGCAAAAGATGACTGAGAGACATAAAAAGAGGCTGAGGAGAGCACTCCCCTTCTGCGAACTGGACACTTTCTGATTCCTGTTTTTCTTCATTGTATTTGTGATGTTGACGACTGTGTGTATTTGTGTGCGGGTGGAAGAGGAAAGAGGAGAGGATTAAAAGAGGCTACACAGCAAAATATATTTTGTGTTACTGCATTTCAGCACTGACTTTAACTGAGTTTCAGTTCAACTTAAGGTCAGAGTAAAAAAAATAAAGGAAAAAAAAAGTATTTTTTATTCAGGTCTAAATATTTTAAATAAAATGTATCTTAAAATCACCCCAAGGCAGTGGGTCCTGCTGGAAGCAATAGTGGCAGTTCATGTGGGCAAGAGACAGATTCATCATCTTGGTACTGAATTGCCACAGGCAAGTGATAGCCAGGGAGTATGGTACTGAGAGTTGGCATTGTGGGTCCGGTGGGAGTCCATCTCCACACCTCAGTAATGGGTGTCATCCTTGGGGACACAAGAGGGGAAAGAGGGAGGGGGCAAGGATGAACTATTTGAGGTTAAAAAAAAAAGTCAGGGCCTTCCTCTCTCCCTGTTTCCTATCCAGCAGATTGCTTGATATTTTGTGGTGGTCTACATGACACTAGCAATTAGGCAAGTTGAAAGACCCAAACTCAAACTTTTATCAGGAGACTAAACTGGAAGTAACCATCCCATGAGAGAAGAAAAGGTACTGTCATTATCTAAGATTTCTTTCCTCACAGGGAATTAAAATGGAGGCATAAACTCATCTAGTTTCAACCTTCAAGTTGAATTTTCACAAATAACTAAAGAGGATTATTTGACATGATTGCTAATAGGGGCAGAAAACTGGAGCCAGCAAGCCAAAAAATCCTTCTTCATTGTTAGTTCTCCTACAAATGCATCCTGTGAACCCACTTCCCACACAGCAGATAAAAATGAAATCCACCAATATGCTTTCCAAAAAGTGGAAAATGTTTATCTAGTGAACAAATTTGTCAGTTTTCCATAAACTTAGAATCTAGGAAAGAGATTTGACATGTTCTTAGAGTACAACATTTCCTTGTCTTCAGCTATGATGCTATATGTCCTAGGGCAAAGGACAGAGCAATAAACCTCAGAGTCTTTCTATTCACTTCTGCTCCCCTG
The DNA here is from genome assembly GCA_013186435.1 of Turdus rufiventris. NCBI lineage: Eukaryota > Metazoa > Chordata > Aves > Passeriformes > Turdidae > Turdus > Turdus rufiventris. The sequence continues at coordinate 4,890,087 of PYHW01010133.1, read as the reverse complement.
AAAATCCTGAGATATTAATTGCTAAAGCATGACATTTAGTAAAGTCATTATCTTAATTCAGATCACTCTTCTATTCTTTCTTCTGCCCCCTAAGAAGGGAACCAAGTAAGGGGACAGAAAGAAACAACACCCAAAAGCAATTCAATATGATAAGAATGTTTTATTTTAACACTTTGGTGGTAACTGATTGAGTTCTACAGTTGAACTGAAAACCTTACATCCACCTACCAGCACTGGATAACAAAATCATCTCTTGCTGCTGTATTCTGTCCAATCTGCTGTTAAAAAGATGGAACGGAATGGAATCCATTTCTTCACTTCCCAGGATGCTCTAAAATTATCATTTCATTGAAATAATGTTCACAGATGTAGCTGTATTTTTTCATGCTGAGAGATACTTTTCTTTCACAGATATCAGTCTTCTGGTGTGAGCAGCAAGTCTCACTTACCTTTAGAATTCACACACTGTTTAGAAGCAGAATTGTATTTTTCCAAGTGGCCACATGGAATTTAATGGATTTATCATGCAGCATTCCCTTACTACAAGAAAAAAAAAATCCTGTTCTACCATTTGTGTGGAGTTGTGCACCACTGAATCTGTGTGCATGTTCAGTACCTCTGCAATACTGCTGCCTGTGGGTGGGCAGAGATTTATCTGCAGTCCTTCTGCTGAGATGTAAACTAGGATTTAGGATTGACACGGTCTTCATTTTAGCATGAAGTCAGTCAAACCAAGAAACAGCAAAAACTGGATTCAAGGTATCTTTCTCATGACCATTTTTATAGTCATTTTAGTGGAAAGGGTTCCCTGCAGTTATTTCATCACAAGTGTTAGGTAAGAGCCTAATCCAAACACATCATCGCTAATGAAAATATCCCTAAACATAATGAGCTATCATAGTAGGTGTGAAATGGGAAAATAAACCTCTAGAGGGTTTTTATAGCTCCTGAATATCTGAAATATTTTCCAAAAATGAGAATAGAATGATGGTAAGAACAAAATCTTTACTGTTTATATTAGGGCTGTTTCCAAAGTTAATTCTTCTATAGATTCTAATGTNAAAAAAAAAAAAAAAAAAAAAAATCATTTTATAATAATAATTTTTTCCAGTCTTAGGTATTATATCTCGATTGTTTAATTTTTTCTTTTCAGACCTATATCTGGTCTACCAGGCTAGTAATGAAAAATAGTGTTTCAGTAACCACACACCACCACAGATACCATTTTGGTTTGATTCAGTTAGGTTTGCTGTGGGTGTACTGCTTAATTTCCATGACTCCATTTGTTTGATAGATGAACAGATTGAAAATTCTTCTTTCATTTTTCTAGCCAAATGGCTTGTTACAGTCAAAATCTGCTTTCTGAGTCATATCATGAAGCAAAACAACAACAAATGCTTGACAATTTTAGCCCCCTTCATCAATTTACTACTACCATATAAAGTCTAGTAAAAATTTTTCTGAAGTTTAGAGCAAGAGGAAATCCTATGGGGAAGGTTAAGAATGGGGGTATGATGAACAATTGAAGGAAATTGCCTTTCAGTAGTCATGAATGTTTAATCTTTCCATCCTCTGATTAACAGGATCACACCATAGTCATGGTGTATCCATGGTGTATTCCTATAAATCCAACAAGCTTGAAATGCCACTCGTGAATGTAGCTGGACTTGTATTCCTCTGTTACAATACTTTTGACTTACTGACAGACAATTCAAATTTACATGACATCAAAATCTTCTAAGTATGTGAAACCAAGATCCACCATTCAGAAAAGTAGAGTGGAACAATACCTCATAACAGTGAAAGTAGAAGTTTTGAGGACTATAAAGTCCATGGGCAATGCTTTGTATGCCAACTTAGCTTACTTGGGTTTGTAATTAATTATTCTTATTAAGATTTCCCCAAGGCTTCCCATTCAGCAATCCCAGCTCTGTTTTATGTAAGTTCTGTAAATAAAAATTACAGTGAGACTAGATGATTTGCATTTCTTCTTTTTTGTGTAAATTATTTTTTCCCTTACTCTGCAGGAGAATATCACAATGAAAAGCAAGAATGCAAGCTTACATTCATTTCTTTTTTTTTATTTTTGTCCATTTTCTTTTCCCTGAAAGCAGCATGTAAGGGTTAAAGAAATTTCACGGTGAGCTTGTTTGCCAGGTCTGTCCTGCTTGCCTTGCTTGTTGAGCTGCAGGTTATTACAGCCAGACCATTACTTACTGCTGTAACAAGAAGAGTGGCAGCAACCTGTTTGTCTGACCTTGTCTTAAGCAGAAAATAGCCAAAAGCAAAAGCAGGTACTTGATCATGTTTAAGTGGGAAAAAGATAGAAGCCATGTCATGAAAACTGTTCTTCCCTCAGCATAGCTATGAGTCCCAGAGAAGTTATGTCCCCAGCTAATTACAGAACTTTGCTCTGATGAAAGACTGCAGTAGTCATTCCTCCCACATATGCTTTCCTTCTAGTCATCCCAGAACTTCCCAGAGTCATAAAACCTCCAAACCACCTTCTCCCATCTAGCCATCCTAGCCACCTCTGACAATGCCCCTACTCCCTCTCTCCTGAGAACCCACACACAAACTTCTGTACTTTTAACCTCCACACCACTGAGCACCTCGGTCCCTCAGCAAACTGATTGGAGAGCTCCGTAGAGAATGGAAATGCAATTATGGTCCTTTGGAAACTGGTGAATAATTAATTTAACCATTTTGTACAGCAGGTCATTAATTTTTACTGCTCTCAGATAGCTTGCTATTAAGGAGAGTAAGCTGAATAAATCTTGTTCTGTAAGGGTGAGAGGCTGTGGACACAAGCATCCAAGTATGGAGTGACTACAGAAACTCCAGATGTAGAAAATAATTTACCAGTAACTACAAGGAGCTTGGTATTCCTTGAAAGAATGCGTGTGCACTTTCATGCATGCTTTCAATTTTACAATGATGAAACTTTCAGTAGAATAACTCCTGATGTATTCTGTAAAGGTCTTGGGAGACAAGCACATCTAAGATGTAGGTATTCTGAAACAGATATTTAGCAAACAGAAACTGGATCAGTAAATTGAATCGTGTTCTGAATGATTGAAAATATCAGAAATAAAAATATGAGAGATGAGGAAAATGTTATGGAAATGGAACTGTTAAGACAAAGGCAAAGCATTCAACACCAAGACTACTTGACATGGGTCAGTCAAACTTAAAAAATTTATGAAAGAAAGCACAGTAAGAAAGAAATCACAATAAGACTGAAATTTAGAATTAAAGGACATACATCAGAATGACTGTTAACCCTTTGAATTAAGATCACTTGATCTTAACCAAAGATACCTGGACTGATCATTAACAGTCCTAAGACTGTCAGGATAAGTGTGGAATGAGATTTAAAAAATAAACAAGACACAAGTGGAGACTCCATTAACTAGACAACCATCAGAAATTGTAAGGGGAAGCAGGAGTAGGGGAATTTATGTCAGCAAGAATGCTTCCACTTTCCAGTTTTGAAAACAAAGATAAGTCACGTCTTTTGAAACAGTGGATGTCGCCAATTCTCAGGAATATATTATGAAAGATTCTTGTATGGTGCTGACAACCTAAATCTGATCTTCAGGTAAAATCATAGAATATACCCTCTGACTGGGTGATTAATTGCTTGCTGTTTCCTTATTTTGAAGCACAGTCAATAAAATGAGCAGGCTAATCTCAGAATGAAATCTGTTTGAATTTTCCTGGGACGGATTGAGCTGACTGAAGCTGCAATGGGAATTTCAAGATGAGAAAAGGGAAGCAGAATGCAAAGCAACCAATAAGGTTTGCCTCAGAGGACAACAGAAAACAAAAGAAATTCAAAGGATCTAGAGGCTATCAATGCTGGGTCCACTACTGACAATATTGCTCTCTTCTCTGTCCAGAGGACGAGTCTGTATCAAGTCTGAGACGCAGAGCATTGGTGGTCCAGGTAATTCTGTGGCAGATTGCCCTTTTAGTTCTAGGGTGCTGCACTTCAAAGTTAGAGGTGATAATCAGAACAGTGGCTGGTATAGTCATCCCTGCCAATGCAACATGAATACAAACCCAGGCCATTCTGCTCTGACAGTATTTTATAAAATCTGTGTAAACAACAACAAAAAAATCTGTCTCTGGAGAACAGAAAACATTTATGAAATCTCAAGAAATAAGCATGCAGGAGCTAGAAGCATCTGGGCCTTAACACCATAACTTTGACTCTGACAGGCATCTGCAAACAGCGCTGTGTAATGGTCCCCATAACACAGAGGAGCAGTTTTATAAAAGGTGATAGTGGCAATTTGAAGTAAAACCCTGTAAGGATATAAATCAACAGTGGGCTGTCTGAGCTTCTCTTCCAGCTATAAAACTTAATTTTTGGAGGTCAAAAAGACAAAGTTATGAGAGATTTTTTTACAACAGAAAACCTCTTCCAGAAGATTGTTCTCCCAAGAACAACATTCAGCAATGATTTGGTCTATACAGGAAAAGATATTCACCCAAAGCATTAAAGTAGAAAGAAAGAATTCCTTTGGGGACGTTTTTGCCTAGTGGAAAGAGCATATTTACTGAATAATTATTGGGATCAATTTAAAGTACATCCTGTATTTTTACATTGTGCCACAGTATTTTCCTGAAATAAATGTTGCAGTGTAGTCTTGAAACTACCCAATTTCCTTGTGGTTACAGCTAAATATTAAAAACATCCAGTGAAAAAATATTCAGACATTGTAGGAATGAATGACTCACATGAAATTGCAGCCACCTTCAGGATAAAGCATAGCACTGAAACGGTGGACACAGTTAAAGCCGAGATGGGTAGCCCATAATTTTGGAGGGGACAAAGAAAAGACACTTTTGTAGGCATGATAACTTATTCTTTCAACATTGCCTGACCTTCCTACTGGCCATTTAGAAATCTTATAATTTCATTCTTAGGTTTAATCTACCAATTCAGAAAATGTTTGTTAATAAAATTCCTGCCTGTCTCTGTATAAAAGAGATTTGTGTACCATTATTTTTCACTGTCTCTTTATTACATTATATTATTCTTAAAACTCTTATTCTAAATAAGCATTTTTTTACAGAAATTGCAATACTGTTTTAAACAACACCATCTGCTTTCATAGAAAACAACATGCTTCCTACTCATTAAATGCTATTAGACAAGATGCAGAGCTTCAAGTTCCTGAATGAAAATGAACATGATAAAAAACATTGATGTCTCATAAAAGAATCCTGACATTTGAGAAGAACTTGTGGTGTTACCTGTAAACATCAAACGATAGAAAATAATATCTGATATCATTAATTTCACAGAGATGGCAGATCTTGAATACGAAGATGGTTCTTTTACCTTATGAGTTTAAGGCAAATACAAAATTATGCCAGGAAAGATTTTGAATAAATTCTTTTACTCACACAGTAGTGTTTAGTGGCTCAGATACATGCCTTGTCATTTTAAATATTTATTATACTAGACATATTTTAGATATTTAATTTTAATAGTATTTTTTTCATGTGTTTCGTATTCAGACCACTACAGAAGTCAGAAAATACAGCTTTAAAACTCCAAGTATAATGACAGTGACCAAGAATCGCCACTGTCAGTCAGCCAACAGCTGAGTAATGATAATGATCATAAGAATCTTCAGTATATTAATTACAGATTATGAAAAATCATGGGGCCAGGGTTTCCTCCAGGTAGATTTTTCTATTATCAGGGAGATTAGCCTCCCACTAGACCCATATGCTGCTAATAACAACTAAGTAAAGCAAAGAGGTTCAAAATCCATTTCTTCCTTGAAAAATAATGCTTTCTCCAATCTCTGACTGATACCACCTGCCTTCTCATGTTTTGACAACATCAGTTTGTTCTTTTAAGATGCTGTAGCTGCCTCACGTGGCACACCAAGCTTCTCACCCCTTATTAAATACCCTGTTCTCAATTTCTGTTTAGATGTCTTTTCAGATTAGAGCTTAAAAGACAGCTCCACATTGTCTAAAAACACAAACTTACCCATGAGCCCTCTCTTCCTACCAGGTTACTCTTTTATTTTAGTTCCAAATCATCATTTTACTGCGGGCACTGTCATACGCTGTGGTTTCCATCTTGTTTATTGATTTTACCACAAGGATTTGTTGTTTGACTGTAATATTGTAATATTCAGACAGGCAATTATTTTGATTTCTGTAAGATAGATTGTTTTTTCTGCTCATACATGTATCTCCAAGCAAGTAAAGGAATTAAATTATTCTGCCTAGTGTTACATAACAGGAAGATAATTCTCCAAGGTATTATGACTTTTCCTGATAAGATATTTGTCCAAGTTTGTTTGAGACTGGTGCCAGCTCAAAATCTGCTATTCAAAGACACAGTTCAAGAAGACATCTTGTCTATTAGAATGTAAGGAAACTTAAAATGATTTTTGCTTTGATGGCTGAGAATTTCTTGGCCTGTTCCTGCAGCATGTTTTTAGCCCAGCACTAAAGGAAACAGCTCTTTGACACGGTCCACTGGGTGGCACAATCTGATCATGACTGCTTTGTACTACTGGTTCATTACAAGGAATATACTCTTACCATGTTCATCTGAATTTTTAAACTGATTTTATTTAAATTTTATTATTTTTCTATGCCAAAGCATTGCTAGAAACTGTTAGGTTGTGTGTTTAAAGGTTAATCTTCACAACACACAAAGGGCTGGACGCACAAAGGTGAAAAGCTAAGGGGATAAAATGTGTCCTGTAAAAAGCAGTAGTGTTTGTTGATGGGCCAGTGGAGCAGGGCTCAGGCCTCAGGGACTGGGATTCAGGGGCCAAATGCTGGCACAATGGAGTGTTTAACATCAACCACAGCAGGGGTTCACCCCTTCTGCCTCTATGTGTACTTGCATGTACATTCTGCTCTCAGGCTTTCACCCTGATAAGGCAGGATCAGGCTGGTCCCATGACAAGTGCCAGCATGAGGACTGTGGTTTTGGTCCCTGCTGAGCCGTGCATGCAGCCACACATTCCTGTGCATGCACATTGTTATGATGAGCACCTACTGGGAGCTGAGCACACTCAACTTTGCTGCTGGCTGGATGTGGGGTTGGGAACCTGTGGCAGCCTTACTGCTATTCAGCTGCTGGATTGGGCAGCTTCTAGTGGAATTCTTGGGCTGGCAGCTCTTCTGCTTGATTAAGACCTTCAAGTAATAACCTTTGAGTCCTATTTTAGACAATATTGGGGTATCCACTTTTCAATCTTGTATAGTACTTTGAGATTTTAGTAATTTTTTTTTACAATTTAGTGCAACTTGTGAAGCATAAGCAAGAGAAAATTGTCAAAACAATACATTTTAAAAGGATATAATGACTTTCTTGACAAAAATGGGGTGACTAACACTAGGAATAAATGCCATTTGTTTTAGCTCGACTCTTGCCATATGCTAGACTGAGCTCATTCAGTACATATAAATCCTAATTATCTCTAAGCTGTTATAATTTTGATAACTTCTTACAAGAGTGGATCACATATCACAGTATAATATACTAGTTTAGCAGATGATTTTTTCCTGATTTTTTTCCACTCCCACATAATTTTGTGTAATGTCATCCCACTCTATTTATTTATTTCAGCACAATGGAAGGGAAGTGAAATGGTGTGTTGCTGTATTTCATGTAATTCAGTACAATTCATGCTAAAGGGAATATATTATCTGGATTCTAGTTGTATCTTTATTTTACTTTCAAAGTTACTTCACCCAGGTTTTGTTACATTCAACTATGAAACATAAACACTTAAGTACAACATACAAAACAATGTAGAAAAAAATCATGCAGTTTTACAGTGTATAGATTCTTGGAGAAGTAAGGAGAAACTTCAGCTACCTTGGACTTCTGGAGGGCAGACTTTGGCCAGTTTAGGAGACTTGTTGACAGTCCCTTGGGAGGCAGTCCTGAAAGGCAAAGGAGTCCAGGAAGGCTAGTCATTCTTCAGGAAGGAAATCTTGAACGTGCAGGAGCAGGCTGTCCCAATGTGCTGAAAGATGAGCCAGCAGGAAAGACCGCCCTGGCTAAACAGAGAGCTTTGGCTCAGAGATAAACGTGATGTTCCCCAGGTCTCAGTACTAGTGTCAGTTCCTCTCCTTCATTTAATATCTTTATCAATTATTTGAGGTGAGGGGATCAAGTGCAACCTCAGTCAGTTTGCAGTTGAGACACCAGGCTGGGAGGGAGTGAGGATCTGCTGGAGGACTCTGCAGAGGGATCTGGACAGGCTGGATCAATGGGCTGAGGCAAATCAATAAGACCAAGTGCCAAGTCCTGCTTCTGGGGCACAACAACCCCAGGCAGTGCTACAGGCTAGGGGAAGAGTAGCTGGAAAGTGGCCTGGCAGAAAAGGACCTGAAGGTGCTGGTCAAGAACCACTGAATCTGAGCTAGGAGGTTGTAACAAGATGGGTGTCAGTCTCTTCTCCCTATTAATAAGTGATAGCACAAGAACAAGTTGCATCAGGAGAGGCTGAGATTGGATATTAGGAAAATTTCTTTGTGGGAAGGGTTGTCATGCACTGGAACAGGCTGCCCAGCCAAGTCATTGATTCCCTGTCCGTGGAGGTATTTAGATGTGATGCTTAGGGACAAGGTGAAGCCGTGGACTTGGACTGGGTCAACAGCTGGACTTGATGATTTTACAAGTCCTTGTTCAAACTATATGATTCTTTGATTAAATGTTTATACATTTATGCTTGATACAGTACATGAAAACCAGATGTAGAAGTGCACACAACTCTCAGGAGGTGTGGCATTGCTTCCAGGTTGTGCATACATACTATGTGGCAGTTTAGGACAGGAAGGAAGTGGCAACTACTGCTTGCTGCAAAATCTGCAGGAAGAAGGGTATGCTCTTTCACTCAAACCAGGCTCAGCATTCACAGTTACAGCAAATGGACTCAAAGGAGATCAAGACACTTACAGAGATGGCCTGTTCTGCACCCTGACAAAGTATCAAAAATTAAAAATGCCTTCCAGGAAGACACTTGTCTAGTCTGAGCTTAAATATCTTCTATGACTCCAGTTTCACTTCTTTCTTATGGGATGTGGTGCAAAGCTTTATTTCCTCCTAAATTTTTTGGTTCTGATATGACAATAAGGTGTCTGTACAAGATAAGCAGATTAATTCTTGTCCTAGGTACTGTGGACACCAAGAAGTGATTATTCCCTTCCTTTTAGTACTCCTTTAGAATGCTTTTATACCTCATGCCAGTTTTTAATCTCTAGATTGAATAACAATTTCATACTTTTCTTTTGGATTAAGTGTTCTAGATTTTCCACCATTCTCATTCTCTGGATTTTCTCTACCTGATTTAGATATTTGTTGAAGTCTGGCAACCAAAACTGGACCACGTAGAGAGTGATAAAATACTGAGGCATACTGAAACATTACATTACTGTACCTCTTTTATAGGCACTATTTCTCTTTTGAGGAAGTGTGCCCCATATTCTTCGGTGCAAAAGACCTCTTCATGTCTCAGCGAAAAGCAGCAGCCCTTGAGGATGCTATGTATTATCAAATCTAATCACCTGTCCTTGCAGAAAAGATATATACATACCCAAGAGGCAACAGTTTCAGATAATGACTTTTTAACAATTAAAAGCAAAATATAGAAAGTAATAATGACAAATACATTGTCCTTAGGATGGCACAGACAATTTTTTTTCTTGCTGAGCTTTTAAAACATACAGTGCAGCATTTAGCGCAGAAATTGAAGCTTACGCTAGCAAGTACTTTGCTGAACTGCTTCAAACAATAGTAGTATTACTCTATGAAGTCTGAGCTTTTGCTGTGAAGATGCTCTCATTTAGGTGAATACTCATACTCTTAACCTAGAAAAATACGACAATATTTTCTGAAAGAGGTAGCAAAGTGAGCATTTTTTTCAGCAAAAAGATATATGTAGAAAGGGGGAACTCAGAAACATGTCAGTATCCTCTTCCTTTGCCATTTTTGGTGCTGCAACTGGCATGGGGTAAGACAGAGAAGAAGAACAAAGAGATAAGAAAAATTGGATGAGAAAAGCTTTTCAGTTCCCCTCCTGCACACCCTCCCCCCACTCCACCCCTCTAAATACCCCAAAACCAACCAAAGAAAAAATCCCACAACCTTTCAAAAGGAGGAAAATTTCAGGCCCCATATGCCTGGTTACACTCATTGTCAGAAAGAGGTAATTTTTGTGGATGGCTGGAGGTGACCTAGATATGTATATCCCAGTTTCACATGAATTCTTGCTGTAGCTCCTGGTATGTCTGCTTCTTCCACACAGGACCCTGGCTCCAAGGGATGCAATCCATAACTGCATAATGTTGGGATAGGTGCCATGTGTGTACGTGTTCATATCACGAGGGTAGCACCAGTGTTAATATGACTGGTGCTAAAGGACGGGGTGATGTTGAGTAATCTCTGCTGTCTAACTCAGATTTTATCCATCCACTCACTAAACACCCTGCATGCTAATGTTGTAGAATCACTGCAGCACTGCCAGAAATGATGAAAACTAAGAGGTTCATTGGCACTGCTTCTCCCAACTTCTCCATTTCAGCTCCAAATGAGTGGATTTTTTTCCCAGTGATGTAGACCAGAGATGATCCATCTCTCAGGCAGAAAAATATCCTTCTGTCTCCTACATGAAGCTAGCCTTAATGGTATCAATTAAGACGAAGGAGGGAAAAAGCAAAAATAAATCATAAGGATTGTGCAACGTCTTTGGAAGAGGCAGAATCACGTTTTATACTGGGGGCACAAGCGCTGTTGCATGGTTAGCGTGGTTAGAGCTCAAAAGTGGCAGACCGTCTTGCCAGCTCCTTTGAATATTTCTGTCCTGCTGCTGTTATGTAAGAGCTGCTGTCCCAGTTTGCTTGTGCAGCTCTCTGCCTTACGCGTGATGATGCTCTGGAGCCTACGCCAAAGGTAATGCCCTGTAGCACGCTCTATATTGCAGCAATAATAACAATAATAATAATAATAATGATAATAGTAATAGCAATAGAACTAGTAATAGTAATAGAACTAGTAATAGTAATAGAACTTGTAATAGCAATTAGCAGTGAGAGCTCGATGCAATCGTTCTCGAAGTATTTCGGCTACTGGCCAGAACGCACTTCGGGGCTGAGGCTGGTGTCTCACGCTCCGACTCCCCGGCACAGCGGTCAGCGCAGCCGCCCCCGGACAAGCTGCCCCGGCTCTGCTGCTGCTGCAGCCGCGGCGGGGCGGGGCGCGGCCCCCCCGCGATGCGCGCAAGGACAGCGGGCACCGGGACACGGGCTGCAGCCCGCAGGCGGCCGCGCACCGCCCGGGGAGCGCCGCAAGGGTACGGCACACGCAACCCGCACACGCATCCCCGCACACGCATTCCCTGCACTCACATCTCCACACACACATCCCCGCACACGCATTCCCTGCACTCACATCTCCACACACGCAACCTGCACACGCACCCTTCACACGCACCCCGCACACGCATCCCCGCACTCACATCTCCACACACGCAATCTGCACACGCATCCCCGGCACACGCATCTCCACACACGCACCCCGCACACGCATCCCCGGCACACGCACCCGCGCTCCCGCCCTCTCCCCACCCCCGCACCTGCTTCCTCGCCGCGG
>PYHW01010133.1:4847573-4878390 GCA_013186435.1 Turdus rufiventris | reverse complement strand
ACGCACCCCGCACACGCATCCCCGCACACGCATCCCCGCACTCACATCTCCACACACGCAATCTGCACACGCATCCCCGGCACACGCACCCGCGCTCCCGCCCTCTCCCCACCCTCGCACCTGCTTCCTCGCCGCGGGCCGGCGGGGCGGGGCGGCGCGCCGTGTTGTGCTCGGTAACCAGGCANCCCGCCAGTGGCTGCAGCGGGGCCGGGAGAAGGGCGGGGGGGTCCCACGGGGCAGCCTCTGCCGGCTGCCCCAGCCTCCTCCTGCCCCAGCCTCCTCCTGCCCCCTGCGCAGAGCTTTCTGGAGGTGAATCCGAAACTCGGCGCCGTGGTTGCGGAGTTTGGCCGTGTTCCGCGCTGGGTTTGAGGTTTTGCCCTTTCGGAGCGGGGCTGTGGTGGTTCTCCTCCTGAAGTGCTCGTACGTGTGTGTTGCAGAGATAGCCGGGTTTATGCTCAGTCACACGCTGCAGGCTAAAACGTAGTTAACCAAAGGAAATGTGACCATTGATGGGCGCTCCCGGGAAGCCAGTTTTAGCCTGGGTTACACGCAGTGATGGTGCAAAAAGGACAAGTGCACCACGACAGAGATGCATAGAGCCCGTTTGTTCCCTGGCTTGTGTGGTAACTCCCCGGAGGTAAGACCTGCTGAAATACTCACCCACAAGGTTGTTACTAGGATTTTGACAATCATATTCATGCTGAGGAAAAGTGCTTGTGAGGAATATTAGTAACCTGCTACAGAACACCAGATACTGGAATTTGATGAGGAGATACTTATGTAAATCGTATGTGTGATGGAGAGGGAAACTCCGCTGCGTCTGGCTGTGAGAGATTTGTACCTATGTGGCTTGTAGGGAAATAGTGTGTGGTGTTTCTGGCTGCCTGCCAGAACTCTTGTAGTGTGGAGCCTGTTGAACGACTCCTAACAGGCACGCACTTTCCTGTAGTAGTGCTAGTGATGGACCGTCTGCTCTCCGTGATCTCTGATAATTATTTCTGTGATTCTTGTGTGCACTTCAACATTAAACAGATTCCGAGCTGAAAATACTGATGGGCTATGTTAACATGTTGTCACTGGACAGAAAAAAACAGGGTGCTATGTAATTTTAATTGGTAAACAGAAAGGCTTTTTGTTTGTTATACTAAATGTTTGTTGAATGACATGAAAAAACCTGATTTCTGAGGTACAGTGTTAAAATTTTGGAGTTACTTCTTTCCCGGTGAGAGTCAGGCATTGTCATTTGGAATGTTTCACACATTCATCAAAGTGCTGACGTTTTGCTCTTAGAAAGGAGCTCTCCAAAATGAGTATGGTGCTGCGTGTTGGGATGATTGAATCCTCATCTTTGCAAACCCTGTTAAATGTGAATGTAGAAGGAATAATCCTTATGCTTCCCACCTGTTCCTTTAATTCCTGTTCATAGTGTCTGCTTTAGTTTGTTTGTTTAATATTATCTTCAGAAATAATATATGTAAATGGAAACTTCATGTTGCTGAGTATAAAATACCAGTGTTTATGTATTTTATAGGTGAATCCAAATACTTTTGAGATTTTAAAAAAATTTATTCTATTTTTTCTTTAAGCTATTGCAATGAGTTTCAATAGTGGACTGCTGTAATTAATACAGACACAAGAATCTTATAAAGACCATATGCCTTCATGCACCATTTACTTTCTCTTTATTAAACATGAGAGTCCTCAATGATATTTTTTTTTTTTGGATCCTAAGTGTTTAAGAACTTCACTGGAGAGTTAATGCAGAGTTATGCAGCCTGTCTGAGAGCACACTGCTCAAAGAAACTGACTTTGATACTGGATCAGGGAGAGCAGAGGCACATAGGGAAAGAAGAACAGCACTCTGTTAATATTTAAATTTGGGGAGAGTATATATGTATATATACAAGACAAGACACCACATTAACGCACCTTGGTTATGCTGTGTTAAAGGAAGTCAGTTGTGGCTCAATTTTTTTCTTATCAACTAGTGGCAGTAGTTACTGAGAAATTACATACATCAAACATAAGCAATTGTTTTTATACTTACTCATTACCATAGCTAGTGACAAAACTTCAGAGTTCCTGTGTGTCCTTAGAAGTCACAAAACTAGCAGCAGTGGTGTACATCTGAAGGGAATGGACTTCTGGCTTTGTTTCACCCAAAGGCACAATTTAAAGGGAAAAACAGAGGGGTTTCTACTTTTGCGTTGGTATGGCAGCTGGCTGCCACTTGCTTATAAGTTATACTTAAGCAAAGTTTCTTGCCTGGGAGATGTGCAGGAATACCAAAGAACTGACGCTTACTTGCTTATCTCAAACTAGGTTTGACCCACCCTTTCCTGAGATGCTTCAATGTTTTCTGTTTTAGTGGTCTTTCTTTTTTCTCCCACAGATGTACCTCTGCAATGGTCTTGCGCTATAGGTCATACTGTGCCACAGAACTCCTAGGTGCCATCAGTATTAAACAAGAAAAATCAGAACAATTTCCTACCATTAACTGGCTTACACTTCAGATGTGAACTTCACTCTGTCCTATTTGCTTGTGTATTGTGACCTCTGATCTTAATCTCTCCTTTTGTCTGCGCAGATAGTAAGCTCTTTTAGGCATGGATTATATCCTGTGTTTGTGGAAGGTAATGAGCTACTGATCCCAGTCTCCTGCTATTTCCAACAGCTATATAACTGTAATATATTCCTGCACAATTTCAATACCGGGATTACTAAATTGTAGTTTACTCTGTCTTTAACTTTTTGTATTAGTAAATCTGAATGACCTTTCTTTGCATCTGCCTAAAAATGTATGTTCTGGCAATTTTCCTAAAACAAACCAAGTCTCTGCCTTTTATTTTCTCCTAGAACAGTTTGAATTTTCTGTTCAAATGGAATTACAGCTTTCAGGACAAGAATCACACCACTGGATTTTTGTTCATTTTACCAAAAAACTAATAAAAAACTCACTTGCTGAAATGCAAATAGATACATAGGGATGTGCATGGCTAGGACCCTACAAATAATTTTTAAATAATGAAGTACAATGGTAGATAAAACATAGAAGATTTTATGCTATGTATGCCACAGATTTAAATGTCAGATATGCAAATTACTTTGAACTTTCAAATTATTAATTGCTGTTGCAAGACCTTCAAGCTTTTGCAGAATGAAAAACTTACCTTCAACTCCAAAATATGCTTAAGGATACCTAGATGAACCAAAATAGTCTGGAGTTCCAGAAAGGATCTAAATCTATCTCTTCGCTGCCCCACACTTCCCAAGAAAAACAAATTTCAATACCTCCAGGTAGTTACTGCACATTAAGTCACTGTGAGGTTGGATGGTCAGTGAGAAAGAACATTGTGTTTCAGTGTTCCTGTTTCATTGCATTTTTTTTCAGTAGAGAAAAGGAAACACGGAGTGACAATGTTGATAGTCAACCATCAAAAACACCTTTCAGAGCCAAAATTGCATTTTCCGTGATCTTATGTGGTGCACAGTTATGTCCCATTGCCTTTGGGTAAGTTCCAGTATCCACTGACTTCTGCTGCATTAGGTTTAAGCGAACAACTGCAGACTTGCAGTTCAACTGTCAGAAAAAATCACCAAAGGGGCTCTTCTGTTGGTCTGAATTTTGGAAGGTTGGTGAGGAGATATGCATTTTCTCTGAGGAAGATGTAAGAACCGTGTTGGATCACTCTACCACACATCTTCATCCTAACTCAGAATTTTGTCTACCCAGTAGGCATCAAGTGCAACTTGAGAGATTTATTCAAATAAATTTACAAATCGATTCTCAATTTTTAATCTACCAGTTATCAATATCCTAGAAAGAATTTTGAGTTTTTCCACTTTTAACTTTAATTTCATTTAAGAGGGTGCTGCTTCCATTTTTTGTCATGCCTTTGTCTATCAGAAATGTCTTCAGTGGAAAAATAAGCATAATACTAATTGAGGCAAATTAATCGCTCCTTGATCTTATTTTCTATTTTCTTTTTACTTATCTGGCTAAAAACTATTTGCTTGCTTTCTTTATTTCTCAGATGGTCTTTCAGCACATTTCTCTTCATCCCTGTATTCAGCACACACTATGGCAGTGCTCTTCATTCTCATGCGCTGCTTCTGCTCACTTATTTCTGAGTTATGGTTTTTCCAGTTACATCTGGAGCAGTTTTATTGTTCTGAACAAGTGTAAAGCTACTAGACTTTGGATTTAAAGAAAACTCCAGCCTGCTTCACAAGGGAGGCACTGTGCTTTTCAGTCTAATTAAGTTCTCTTCTGATTGCCCTTTTATTTATTTTTTTAAAGCACTGTGTTTTTAGATCATCCCCTGAAATGCTTACATGCTTTGGATTATTCTTGTAATATTTTGGACAATATCGATCACTTCCTTAGTTGGAGCTATTTTCTATTGATTAGGATTTTCTTCCCACTAACAACTAACACCTAATCCAAACCAGCTGTTTGTCTGACTATTGCAGTTTAAAAACACAGTTCTAACCTCCTGAAAATTCTGGTTCCTCTCTTTCTGTGAGTCACTTATTCCTGACTGGCAGGATGCTCACTGCTGTCTCATAGAATTGCATCTGTTCCAGTAGTGTCTATCAACCTGGCAGCATTTCCAAGACCTCTTATGTTCTGGAAGCATAATCTGTGGATCAAAGTGGACTTTTAGCCCTACAGCAGTAAACTATGCTTGGAAATTATTTTCCTGGTGTTTTTGTTTGTTTTTTTTTTTTTTTTTCCCCTTGATCAGTTCTGTGCAACTCATGCTTACCAGGGAAGTCTGCTTCATTGTTAATATATAATGGCACCCCAGCACTTGGCCCTATTTCAGTTGCGCCTGAGATTCTGTTCAGTTCATGTGCTACAGTTGCTTTAGTTACTGTTCTGTATTTCTTGTATCTGTGTAACATTTGATTTGTAAATGTCTTTTAGCTGCAGGACTTCCTTGAATTTATTACTCTGTTTATTGTCCTCTTAAATATCTCTTTTTGAAATGTCCCAGATTAAAAACACTGCCCGTCCCATCTATTTCTTGCTCTCCCCAATATCTTTATTTATTATTTGTGTTTATCCTTGTTTATCTAGAGTCTCTTTATCTATTCTGATGCTGTATTGGGAGTTTATAGAAGTCTAAAACTGTATTTTCAGGTACAACCATACTTTCACATCAATAGCTTCTCCTGGCTGCTATATGTGGCATTAAACAGGGGACCCAGAAAAGTCAACCCACAATAGATGCAATGCTTTTCTTATTTCCTCCATAGAACAGACGTTTCACTTTTCTGGCATTTGATGTGAGGCACAAAATAATCCGGAGAATTGTAAACTGCAATTTACTAAAGCCTAATGGCTTTTATATGAGAGAAGTTCATGTTTCCTCTTTTCATCCAAACCCAGAGTACTGGGGTATTAACATAAGAAAATGGTGTCAGTGTAACTTTTATCCGTTAAATCCAGCTAAGTGGCAAATGTAATAAAAGATTTGCCTAATTTATATGTAAGCCCCGACTCACTCTTGTGTGTTGATTCCACGTATGTTCAGACAAAAAAAAAAAAATATAATACTGACTAATCACTTGTTGAATGCTAAAACAGGGAATAACTCATATTCAGGGTTAGCTTCAGGTTTATTTCAGGCTATGACTTGTGAGATTTAAGTCACACACTTCTTTTAAAACCCATGTGTTTTGAAAACACATCCATCTGAATACACATTTTTGTGTCTGACATACAAATTTAAAAATCATTCCATTTATTAATTTTTTTTTGTGTAGCAAATATGCAAATACTTAATTAAGATTTTAGTGCTTATGAATCTGAAGAATGTAATCTTTCAGCAGGAAAAAAGTATTTTGTTGATGGCTTTAAGTATCTGTAAAAACCATGAAAAATTCCTGTTCTGCATTACAATAAATACCTGGCTGTCCACATAGGATTTTTTGTTCTGTGAAACTTTAGGTGTTGCCAGAAGAGAGTTGAGAAGGGTGTATGAAGCTTTGTTTCACCTATTGTGCTGGTGCTTTGCTGTGCTCTGAGCTGTGGTTTTCTGCCTGTGGAGGTGACTGAGCACATGAGAATCTTTCCTTCCTACCTGTACTTAGTGTCACCTTTAAATGAGTTAATTCCCACTGCTTGCAAAGGAGCTTTTGAATGAGAAGCCACATTTAGAAACACACATTCTTCTTATGCAGCATATAATTTAATATCTGCTAAATAAATTATTAATTGCAAGTCTGCCATTTATTGCTGCACTGTGACTCAGCCTGCTGTATGAGTATATTGAACATACATCTTCATAACACTTTCCCAGACTCTTAACTTGGACTTGGATCAGCATGTTCCACACATTCTCCTCTAAATCTTCTCATGTACAGCTGATTTATGCCAGCTCTGTCACAGTGTGAGTGAACTGGTGTTCTGATATTGTTACTGCTGTTAGCCAAAAACCCAATCAGATGAAGCATTTCTAATATCCCTGCCGGTAAATTAGTCTAGCAGCTTGCTACTAAAAGTAGGTGTACCCAGCTTACAGTACTGCTCAAAATGTTACCAGTGCGGCTGCTGCAGAAACAAGGCTACATTTAACCCACTGTGTTACAAATATTTCTGGTTTGGATGAGGTTAGGAAAGCTGATGTTTCATTTAAATATTGCAGAAGAAGCAAAGTTCACCAGGCTATCATGTCATTCATATGTGAGCACAAGCTCCTCATCCAACCCAGTCGGAGCTATTTGGTGTGCTGTTGCTGATGCTCTCTGAAGGGATTTGGCAACACCAAGGGATCCCAGCCGCAGCCAGTGTTGTGTTTGAGAGTTGTGGTGGTGGCACTTTCTCATACCTGCTTGACACAAGCAGGAGGTTCCTGCCAGGGTGCCTCTCCATGCATGGGGAGTGGTGATGGATAGGCAGAGTCCCTGTGCACCCCAAGAAGTGTGTGGGGCAGAGGTGGGAAGGGCTGTGGGGGGCAGGAGGCCCTTAAAGGAGAGGGCAGACACATGAAAAGAGAGTGGGGATAGAGCATCCAGGTATCATGTGAAGTGTAGAGATATGTGAAAATAGCAGCAATTTGTCTGGAGCAGGTATTAGTACTATGATGACCATGGCATGCAATAGAACAGCCCAAACACATGGGTGAACTTTGCAATCTGCACTGTGGCTCATCAGAAGTGTGCATCCCTCAGCTCCACTGATTTAGAGCCAGCTTGGGGCTGCTGACCTGAGCAGCATTTATGTATCCAAAATACAAGGTAAACATACAATAAAAACATCAGTAAGAGGGAGAGCAGGATGTATCTTGGGTCAGGCAAGGTTTGAAAGGCTAGAAAAGGAAATGTTGAAATATCATTTCCTCTGGCTGCCCTTACATGTTGACACAGCTCCTTTGGGACAGTTCATCGTGCCTGGAGCTGTGCAGCCTAAAGGCTTGTCTGCCTGATAATGGAGAACTCTAGTCTCTGACAGACCTTGGGGCCAGGAAAAGAGGAAGGCACACAACACCAATAAACCCACTCATATTTGTTATATTGATCTGTTGCATATTATCTTTGGGGTGCACCCAGAGTGTATGGTGTGAATCCAATTATTCTGGGTCTGTACAGTCAGTTATTTCTTGTCAGGGAAATCACTGCATACATACCAACATGTACTTGTTCCTCAGAAGATATTATTGATAGTGTTATCTGAAGAATCTAATTAGATTATTTTTAGGTCAGATTTATAGTCACAATAGATTTTTATTATAGATACATAACTGTACCAGTGTTCATATCACAGTTCTAGTTCACGGCTTTTGATGTTAAATGACACAAAATATAGCATCCATACACACTAAAAAAAGAATATAAATACAACTTTATTTAATAATGAAGTATATTAATCTCAATATTTCAGTGTAGACCACATTGTCAATTGGAGTTAGGAGTTATTCTTACCAATGAGTTTCTGTTACATGCTCCTTCCAACTAGAAATTAAGAGTTGTACAGTTTTTGTATTTTTACAGGTTTTATTTTGTTTTTCTTGTAAGCTTAATAGTCTCTATGTTAAAAAGTATTACAGTATTACTTTTAATAAGTATAACTTCATTATTTTTTCTAAAACAACATCCACAAGCATCCTCAGAAAAGCATTGATGTCTGGTGCATTGCCAATTGTGTTTAATGATTTGTTTTTGCAGCTTCATTCTGCATGACGGTTGCCAAGCAAGCTTTCAGCATTAATCATGTCTCTGGCTGGGCGTACACTACAGGCAAAACATAAAACCCTTTACCTGTTAAGATAGCTATAAAACTCAGACTCCTTAGTTTTCCAGAGCTGGTAGAAGTTTTCTCTAAACGTTGGTATTTCTTTCTCAGGTGTTGAGGTTGTTTACCATTGCTTTGCCCCGGCCCTATGGGGGCCAGGGTTGGACTGGAGGTGTCTGACTGCCCCAGGGATGCTCTGCCACGGCTGAGGGTGGAACGCTAAAAGACACCTGTCCAAGATCCTCATCTCACGGAGCTCCACAGCTTGGAGGGAGAATTCTGTTAGGGGGAGTGGACTCGCTACAAAGAGACAATGGCTTCATCCCGACTAGTGGCAAGATCTAGAGACATTGCCAATGTCATGCAACGGCTTCAAGGTAAGTGACTGACTTGGGCTGGCACTCTCTGCCGCACCCTTATAAATTAGAATTTATAATCATAAATTATAAGTTCCTATTTTCTACTATACTGAACAGTCAGAACAATATTTCTGTATTTAAGTAACTTCTCTAAACTTATCTATTGGAAAGTACTTCTAATATATCTAAAGGGTTTGTATGAGCCCTTTGGCATAGCATTAACAGTGGTGCTTCAAAGCAGTTGACATGAACGTGGATCCATGGGACAGTACACTGAATTGAAGGTTCTGAGACTTTGGTTTTGGTTCTGTTTCTTCCAGGTTACCTGATGTGTGTATCAGTTTTCTCATAGAAAGGAGAATAGAAATTATATTCATCCTTTCCTCAACTACAAAGTCAGCTGGTAGTTATTTTATACTGATAAGCTAATATTTATTAGTTTAGCAATGAGTACAGTGCTGTATTATATTGTTAAGTGTTGAAGAATTCATAGCTCAGTGAGTTTATTATTAGTCCTCAAGTTGATGACCTTTCAGATAACATATCACAGGATGTCTTGCAATATTCATTGAGTATTCATTATGGTTTTATGTTCCAATAATATAGCATCACTAAATAAATTTATTGTGTTTTCTTGGAAGTTATACACCTAACTGCTGCAGCTAAAAGCTTGCATTTGTTTTTGGTTTTTTGTTTTTTTTTTTAATTTAAATAATGATATTGACTAGTAACAAATTCTCAGTGCTGCTGTAGATCTCACTCCTATTAACTTTTGAACTTGATCATAAATCCCTGGCCTTCCTTCCTCTACAGACTAGTTTCCACTGACTTCTACAAAAGCTTATATGCACAGGACCTTTGATACCCCCTTCTGCATCCTCTAAATCTGGAAGCTTAATCTGCTTGTGGGTTTTCTTTCCATTTATTTTTTTCAGTTCAGGAGATCTGAATTTATCTTCCCAGCCACCAGCTACTGCTAGTGTGAATGATTTCCATGTAGCCTCAGTAGATAAATTGAAAGGATAGATAGAATAGAATAGGAAAATTTGTCCTATTTAGACCTCCTACAACACTTCATCAATTCCAATATGGTTCTCCTTGATTTTCTTCAGCCTTTTGTACATTTACTATATGTTCCCATTCTTTTTTAATGTCTGCTAATTCTTAGGACACAATGTTTGACAGTGGCTGTGCAAAGTGCCAGCAAACATAGAGTGAGGAAATATTTCATGCTCAGAGGATTTATGGTTTAAACATTAGGCTGAGACACAGTGTGTGTATCACAGGATACTGTACATTGGCATGAACTCATGTTAGTAGATAGATATTCCAGAAAAAAATACTGAGAGACTTGAAGCAAGAAATGAAATGATTATGAAACTGAGGCCTTCTGAGGAATATGAGAGAAATGGTGGGGGTACTCAAAGGTTATGGAGGCATATTGCAAAGGAAAGCATCATGGAGCTGAACTGCGTATCCAGGCTGGTACTCTGAAACAATGTGTAAGGAGGATGCTACAGAACATATTTACAGAGTGTGGTGACCATTAATTATCAGACTGGCGTGTGCTAACTTTCTAAAATCTGTAAAGCTGTTGCTGACAAAATGGCTCTTCTGTTTATTTGCATTTTGGGTTTTTTTTGCACTTTTTCTTCACTTTTATGTGTTTGGCTCTGCTGAAATCTGATACATAGTTTGTCTGCTATAATGTTTTTGATATTATTTTATTTTTGGAAATGAGGCAGAAATAGTTACATGAGTTCTGAATTGAAGACATTTTCAAAGAACTAAATGGGAATTTGACATTGCATGTTAATTTCAAGTCGTACCTGTAACTGCATTATTTGTTTCTCAGATGAAATCAGCTCAGCTTGGTGTTGATGGGATCTGATTTTGCTGCAGATGCACTATTTCAATAAATCACCTGTGCCAAAGCTAGAGTGCTTGGAGCCTAAATCTTTTTTTAGTCCGTGGTTCTGCATTATGGATGAGCAGGCAGTCTGCACTGCGTCTACCTAAGCCCTTGTGTATTGAGGTTGCTCTACCTTTCAGAAATTACAGTCAGCTGAAATAGGAGTAGATAGGCATAGGAGCACAGAGATATTCCTTGGCATGTTTGCGTGGCAGCCCAGAATCAGTGCAGAGCCGGGTGCACAGCTCAAGGTGAGAGTGGAACTGACAGCATTCAAGGTGTAACAGGAATGGCACTGGTTTGGGGGATCCTCAGCCAGTGCAGAGCAGCAGCTGTACTTTACAACATCTGTTTTTGTACCTGCCTGTAAGCTGAGGCAGGAGAGTTGTTCTTGTGTGATACTGTTTAGACAGTGCTGCAAGATGTCAGTGCTGGAAATTCATCAGTGTTGAGAGGTAAAGCAAGCTGTGCTCCTACCTCCACATTATTCTCATATTTGCCTCATGGGTTTCCAGTGAGTGTTTGTGGTGGGAGAGTGTAGCCAGAAAAAGTATACCAGAAAAATGCCACTCTTCACTGGGAAGCTCAACACCAGTTTTGAAATATCTGCTGTACACACTTTTAGTGAACACAACTATATGTGCTCCCCTAAAATCTGTCAGAGAGCAACAAGTTTATTCTGTGTTGGTTGTTTTTTATTTGTTTGTTTTTTTGAATGTAAATATTTCCAGTCACTTGCCTTTGGTAATTATGACATTTGCAATACGCTCTGTACATATACAGAGTTTTTGAATAACGCTGTGTATCGCTGGCTCAGAAATTCCCCTGGGACAAACAACCAAGACAAACTTGCTAGTTCTAGGTTTTGTACAGTACCTTATGCTTCCTACTTCCTCATATTATAAAGCACCCGATGAACTTGAGCAGAGCCAGTGAACACCATCGATATGAGTTGCATTCCTGAGACTGGTTTTTGGATTACTCTGGGAATTAAAGCCAGTTGGCACAAAAGCACTGCTCCTTAGCCTACAGGAAGTGCAAGTTCATTGGCATTGTAATTGTACGCTAAAGATTCTTAAAGCATCTTTGATAGCTACAAAAATCAAAGCAAGGAGTGCTGGAGGACAAGCTAGTAAATCTCTTATGAGTTTGTAACCACTGCCATCACGAAATGCAGTCTTTTCTGTCAGCATGCACTGTTACAGGTAAACTGCATTCATGCGCATGCTGTTCTGAAGAAAAAAAAAACTGAAAAAAAAAAAAAAAGGTCTTATTTGTCCCATTCCTCGGAACCTTGTTATTCCATTATGCTGACTTGTTCTTACTGGCTTGAAAGGTGATGTTGAACAGTCACTGTAGCAGGCTTTTCTAATTCTCACTTTTCCATCCCTCTGTGCTTTTTTTTTCCCTTCAGTTTCTTATTTAGTAGTCTGTGCTGTATGAAGACTTTTTTGAGTGTCATTGTGTTCGTTATTGGGTGGTCCATTTAGCCAAACAGGAGACTTTTTTTTTTTTGTAATGGCTCCACTGCAATCTAAACATATATTCCACCCAAATTAGGTTGCTGTTGTATAACTGGTATTTTGAGACTGCTATCCATTTTAACTCCATGCAGTAAAACCAATTCTCAAGTGTACAAAATACAATTTAAAAATTTTTACAAGGCAATAACTTTGTTGTCTTGCAAAACCCTCTACAAATGATAGAAAAGTGTAAAAAAATTATTTTCAATCTTTCGTTTCTTCTGGATTGCACTGCTGTTCTTATTAGGCTCTTAAACTCACTTTAGATTGTAGGTATTTTGGAGTTTTGTAAGCTCACTGTAGGGACACTTCATGATGTAGGAAAATCTAAGGTGGGAAAGCAAGCAACATGATCATGCATGAAGACTAACCCTGCTGGAAATGAGACATTGTTCTAGTAACACTCATACACTCCAGAAAAGCTTCAATACATGCAGGTCAAATTAGCTTCAAGCCTAGTCCTTATTTTATGTAAAATTACCTACAACTGACTGCCATCTTCTGTAGTTTTATGCTTTCCTTTCATCAGCACTATTCACAGAATGTTGTGGGTTTGGATTTCTTCTGGATTGTCCTTTCTTCCTTTCCCCCCCATACTCTTCCTCTTAAGTTTTGGCTCTTCTTTTCTTTCCTTTTACAGCCTAGCATTTCTTTTCCATACCAGCAGCCATTAAGTAAACAATACTTTTTTTTTTTTTTTCTGTTTAGCTGATAGTCCCTTTGTTAATGTGTACCTTTGTTGGTATTTTCCTCTGTTTTTCTCTCTTGAGTCAACAGTGCCAAGAGCCACAATTTAACATTAAGCTAGGATGATTTAACAGATACCTGCTGCTGAAAATACCTTGCTTCACTGCACACACATTCCAAACTTCGTTTTTACCAGTACTCTTCTTATCTCAGACCTGAACCATCTGAGAATTGGTTTGTAGAGGGCTCCTGGGAAAAAGGTAGTGTCTTTCCTTCAGTGCCGTGTACCGTTTTATTGTTGGCAACCCAAAGTGGAAGATCATGTTTGTAAACATCAGCAAAATTGAAAAGGTGGGTTTGATCAGGAAGGGCATTCTGCACATCTTAGCACAATTGAGTTTTATCCCCATATTACAAACACTTCTCTGGTCAAGGTTTCCTTCTGTCCAGTTTGTTCATGTATACTGGTTCCATGTAGTTGTGCTGGTGCCTTTTTCTTGCAGTCTTTCACTATCTAAAATGTCTCAGTTTGATCCCTGCATCTTTCTTGGATTATTCTTGAATTACAGAAAATGACAGAGTAAATTTTTAGTCTATTGGGTGAGAAAATCTAGTATCTAAGGCAATTCATTATTCTCTGGCAGTATGTTAAGAGAAAATAAACACTTTTGACTCTATTGACTGGTATGAACTCCATTATCTGAAGGTCAAGTAATTCTAAATGATAAATTGGGAATCTGAATAACATTACAGATTACATGTTACTTAACAAGAGGAGGTAAAGCAGGATTTCGGTCTCTTTTTTATTATTTTTTCAGTGTGAAAAAATTTAAGTTAATGCTATTTTAGAACAAAATGCTGAAATACAAGGTTTATGGATAAAGGTTAAGACAGCCATAAGAAAACCCCACATCATAGCTGGAAAGAAGAACATGGAAGGGTAACAACAATGTTTTAATCTACTACAACAAAAATGTGTGAAAGATAGTCTGTACTGGGGATATTCAAGTTAAATATTAGTCAATACTTGATAAAGGAATTTACTAAGGCATGCTGTAAAATCATCATTTTTAGAAGTATTAATTTTGGTTTCTGCATATTCAAGCAAGTTCAGTGAGAATCCACTTCATTTTTTTTCTGACCCAGGTATGTGATGGTAATAATCTGATGTATTGCTGGTAAAGAGAAGTTCTGAACTACATGTAGGAATTGCAAAAACATGGGGGAAAGGACATGATCAAAACATTTCACTAGTAATACAAATGATGAAGTATGAACTGAATTTAGGTATCATGTTCTATTAGAATATTTTGTCATATAGTTAGACTGTTTTGACATATGGTACAGTAAGTATCTCAGTGGAAAAAAACATATGCTACTGTTTTTTTGGGTTTTTTTTAACTTCAGTGTGCTTTCACTTTGCATTTTCTTCAGTGAGAACACAGTCCTGGGGCAGTATGTGAAATGTAGAATGTATTTTAGTGAGGCATGGTCCAGTATTTCTATTTTTAGATGGTTTTTCATCATTAACAAAGTGATTTAAAGTGCATTTTTAGAATTTTTTTTTTGAAGTTAATGTTGCCATCTCTTTGCTTACACTTTTTCTACTGCTTTTGACCACAAAACTAACAATGTAAATCAACATATTCCTACTTACTTTTTTTCCCCATGCTTTCACTTTTGATTATCACAGTACAGTTTCCACAGGTTGTTAAAATAATCTGTGCTCCTCTTTCCACTTGGTTAGTCAACCAGGATACAAAGCACTAAAAATCGCACATAACTGCATATATATATTTGCATTTGAGCTGCTTTTGAGGAAAAACCAATGCATTTTTCCAATTTTAATCTGGGATAAAGTACATATTTAGGGCAGAAAATGGCTGACAGTGGTGTCTCACACTGAGAGAGATTGCTTTGGTTTGGATGTGAAGAAACACAGTTCAAAAATTGAAATTCTTCTCTTATGCTACTATTAAAATACTGACAGGATTCGTTACACAAAATGTAGGAGGCAAAATGCGGGAGGAAAATCTTCCTTGGACTATTTTATGGATGGTGGTTAAAATGCTGTGTCTTAAATATAGTGGATATCTGAAACATGTCAGGCAAGTTGTGTTTTACATGAACTTGTCTTCAGCAGCTCTGTGCTGCTCACTATGATTTGACACGTTTGTCTGTGGGCATCCACACTGCAGCTGTTTAGTTTTGGTTTGATAAAGTGTTATCTGAGGCTCAAAAACTGTTTTCAGTTAAGATTTGTCTCAAAATAACATCTGCCATATTTGTTACTGGTGTGAAAGGAGATATTTCAGGAACCCTAAATAGGGACATTTATGTGTCAATTTTGATGGCTAGTGAAGATAGAGATTTTGAGAAGGAAAATATTGCAGTGTGTATTTTTGAGCATGCCCCCTCTATTCTGACAGCCTGCTAGACAGTTATTTTAGTTGGGGGTATCAAGGAGCAGAATATCTTCAAAATATTTTGATGACATGTTTTTGTATGCAGGTTAGACAATTTATCAGTTGTCTGTTTTGTGATTTCCTATTTCTATTATATACACTGCAGGCTAGAAAAATTAAACTTTATTTCCTCAGAACTGTGCTGTAATATTTTGGTGCATTATTTAATTTGAACATAGCTTATTGTCATCACCATAGATATTGCTCCCTTTTGGAATGCCACATTTGTTGTTTTTTTAATACTAGAGGAACTGAAAAATGCAGGAGAACATGCCTCTTGTTACTAATTAATAGGGATTAAAATAGTTTTGTGGATGAACTACTGCTGATCATGCTTCCATACTGATGTAGAGACTTCTGTACTATAAAGGCAAAATATTTCAGTGAGAAAGTTCACTTTTTTTTTTTGCAATTTTGCTGTAATAATGTTTTGCCCATTTGTAGAAATCAAAGGCTTCACTATCTTTACTTATCAGGATGATAATATACTTGCAGGTAGAAAAAACACATAGATGAAAAATAACACGTAACAAGTATTAGTAATTTATTCCAGACTTTTTTATAGAATGCCATTTTTATTTTGCACTTTAGACTTCATTTGCTTAAAAATATCCTTGTTTCTATCACAAAGCTTCTCCTTGTGACTCATATCACTGAGTTCTAATTTTAGACTCACACTGAGGTTTTTTGGTTGGCAGTTGTATGTATCCAAGCGAATTGTCTATTACTGGGTGCAAGAAAACAGGTCACTTGTTCTTTCTTTCATCCAAGATGAGAAAGAGCTTTATGAGGGAAGTGTCAATGACTTATCAAGAATCCAGTAGTTTAGAAAGAAAGAAAACCCACCAAAATCCCCCTCTCTGTCTTCGGAATTTATGTCTCCATGGTAAACTAAAAAGAGATGTTTGAAAGATATTATTGCATTTTACAAGAAGTTATAACTGATTGCCTAATTGCACAGCTATTTTTAAAATTCAAATTCTGATTACTAGCATTTGGGGATGTAAGGTTTTTTTTCTCATTTGTTAGTAGATTTTAATTTGGAGCCTCTCCATGTACAATATTCTTTGCAGAAGGGTGTAAAGAAACTGGGACTGACATTAAAAACTATGCTCCATCCTGTACTTTGAAGGAGTTCCTGATTGTTTCTCAGTGATCTCAGTGATATCTTAATTAAATATCAGGTCTGTTAGGGAAGTAGCAGAAGATCAGCTTGATGTTTCATGATAAGCAGCCTCCAGGTAAGGAGACAAATGCAGAGTTACTGCACAGCAAAGACAGTTCTTGGACTCCAGCTCAGCCCCTGCATGGCTGGGCCTGGGGGTCCAAGAGCTTACAGCTTAATCTGTGCTCCTCTCTCTCTCTGGTTTATCTGCCTTGCATGCTTTCCCTGCTGAGGAGTCATTGTTAACAGAGATCACTGTGAAATATCTTCTGGAGCTTCATTGCACCCAACATAAACATTAACATATTAAGAGATGTCATTTTACTGTAATGTCACTAGATTTTATGTAATTACTTTTCAGTATTTGTTACATAGTCTTTTATACTTTTAAGAGGATTATGCTGATGTACATTGGTTTAAGTGACTATGGAGAATGTATGTAATCTGGTTGTAACACTGTTAGGCTTGTGGCACAGCCCTGCCAAACCTGTAAATCTCTAAACTGAAGACTCTTGTATTCATGTAGAGAAAAGATGTATCTAGAACATTTAATAACACCTTGTACCCACATAGTCATTACTGCATAACAAGAGTTGAGATTTAGTTTATCCAAAACACTTAGCTTCTTTAGCTATACCAGTGCAATTCCAGGACAATTAATCATCCCCTTACAGAGATGCCAATGCTCCCTTGCTTTCTGCACCTCACTCTTAGAGGCCAGCTCATGTATCTTGACATAACTGCATTGCCTGTGCTACCTCCACCAGCTTGCTGGGGAGTCACCATCAGTGTGCCTGGGTGGGCACAGATTCCTGGCTGTACAGTGCAGACTTCCTGTAAGTCTTTACCTAAGGTACTATTGCGAGAAAGCCACAGACCTTGTCAATGTAGCAGCTGTTCTGTAAAGACTTTATCTTAAGCTCATTAAAACAGAGGGAAAAAAATCTTCTTTCCATAAGGTGAGCGGAATGAACTACAACAGCAATTGTACATGAAGAGTATTACTGTTAGCTTTCCGGTCTCAGAGGGTGAAAACCCCCAGCTCTACATGCAAGAGCACAGTGTTCAAGATGATTTGTGGCCAAACTAGTGTTGCAAAGCAGAATATTTACTTGCTTACAGTGACTTATATATTAAAAAAAAAAAAAAAAATCCTACTTAGGAATGGAGTTCATAGTTCTGAGGCTTGTTTGCTTATGAGAAATTATGGTAATTTGTAAGTCAATTCACTTTTGGACAGTGCTTTCATCCTCCGCAGGAAATTCAAGTAAACTATTACAGTAGAACCTGTGTAAACAGCTATATTTTTTTTCTGTTTGTTTTGGCCAGGGTTTCTATTTTATTGTCTCATCTGCCAAGACATCCCTAAGCTTCTCTAAGTCCATGTGGTGCAGCCATTCCCAGTTCTGAGGCTGCAAACTGCTCCTGGTTTATACAAGACAAATAATGCAGAAAAATTTTCTCTTTTACTTGACTCCAGAAGCATCCACTGCGTAATGTAGAAACATCATGTGGTTTTTCAGAAAAGAATCAAGAGTCAGCATCACCAGTTACAGCAGTTACAAGCCATTTGTACCAGCCTGGTCATTCTCTGCTGGGAGCTGAGTGCTGTTTTGCAGGCTGGGCATTCCTATTCCATTCACTCATAGGTGAACCTGATGTGCCTTGTTAGAGTGAGGACAAGAAGTACATTTCAATGGAACAAAACTTGAGCTCCCATTCAGATGAGGAGAGGAGTGTTGGGAATGGACCCTTCACTCAAATTTGTAGCCTGCCTGGCATTTTTTGGAGTGGATTGTCACAGAGTTCAGACTGATGGTGAGATGATTCTTAAATCAACCAAAACTCAAGTTTGTGGATGGGAGAGACAGAGGCGGGACTATGCAATGATCAATCACAAATCATGGAAAAAAAATGTGATCAAGCCACTGTGTTATCAGAGGTCTCCAGGCATAAACATTTGCAGTATTAGCAGTAATAAAACACTCTGGTTTGAGACTTATTAGACAGGACATAAGTCTAATTAGCCTGGATTTCTGGCCATTTTGCTTTACTGAAGTTGTGCATTGCAGAAAGAATAAGATTTGAAAAGACATTTGGCCACCTGGAGATAGATAACTGCCATAAAAAGGCCTGATGTGCATTTTTAATACCTCTTTAGATGCCTTACTTCAGTTTTGAAGACCTGAGTATTTTATAATCCTATCCACAAACAAAAAAAAAAAAAGAGAATTAAAAATCTTCAATGAGATTGTATTGAGATTCTAATTAGTATTAAGAAATCGCAAGTTTGTTATTTGCAAATTTATTTAATACCCTAAACATAGTTAATATTTCTAAATCTAAATTCTTGTCTGTCAGCAGTTGTGAGATTAAGTCAGTGGGCTATCCTGGAACTACTGATTTTGTTCTTCAGAGTTACGTCCATTAAGTAAAAGAGGAGCCATGTGACCACCTTGTGTACATTTCTAAAATACATATTCATCCTACTAAGAAACTATAGCTTTATTGAAAGCTTTGTATTGATTGCTGCTTTTTCATTCAAATGAATGAAATCTTTCATGAATAGAAAGCCTTAAATTGCTGTGAAGATTTTGCTTTCTGCTTCCAAAAGAGAAAGGAGCTGATTTTGATTTTTTTTTCTTGTCTGACTCTCTCAGGAGCAGAAAATCTGCTGCTTCTGCATTGCAATAGTTGTATAATCTGCTTTCTTGGTCTTGCTTTCCAGAATGGCCTTTTGTTTGGTCACTTTGGTGAGCTTGTACAAAGCCTCATTGCATAATTCTTCCTTTCATAATCCTGAGCCTGCCTTTTCATTTGTGTGGTTAGTAAGAGAGCTGGAGGTGTGATCAACGGCCAGAAGTGATTTGAATAAATGAGAGGAATCATGAACAGTTAATTGTTGTGTTTATGTCTGGTTTCTAAGAGACTAACAGTTTAGGCTTACTGTTTCTGTGTGTTTGTATTTGAGATCTTGAGCACATTTAAACCCTGTGTTCCCTGGGCACACTTGTGTCTGCACAAAAAAAGTTACACTTTGTATTTA
This sequence comes from Turdus rufiventris, assembly GCA_013186435.1. Taxonomy (NCBI): domain Eukaryota; kingdom Metazoa; phylum Chordata; class Aves; order Passeriformes; family Turdidae; genus Turdus; species Turdus rufiventris. The sequence continues at coordinate 4,858,994 of PYHW01010133.1, read as the reverse complement.
TCAGTAAGACCTCATCAGTTTTGAACAGGAAATTACATCCATTTATGAACGAGATTAAATAATGACATACCATTGTGCTAATTCTTAACTAGTCAAGGTGTTTTTTTCTTGCTTTTTTTTTTTGTGTGTGTGTTTTTTGGGTTTTTTTGTTTTTTGGTTTTTTTTTTTGNTTTGTTTTTTGGTTTTTGTTTGGTTTGGTTTGGTTTTTTTTGGGGGGGGGCTGGGGGTGTGGTGTGGTGTTTGGTTTGGTTTTTGATTGGCTGCCAAATATGTAGTGAAGTAGCACATTTTGACCTGTGCGGGAGGTAAAGATAGTATCACTCTCTGGGTTGGAATGAAACAGAGAAAAGTCTCATACTCACCAACCCTTATCAAAGTGTAGGATGCAACACGGCCTTTGCTGCAGTCAGGAAGAATAAATCAGTTCCTAAAACTACTGAGCTGGCTTAGTACCCAAATGTTTCTACAAATCAGGTGCGCACATATGTCAGTACATGTATGTACTGACAGAAATTAGCTCCACATGTTACAAGTAGTTATTTCTGTTTATTATTAATAGCTGCTTGTTCCTGTTGAAGGGCTGAAACAGTGTTATGAGGAAGTACCTTGAAATTTGGGTTAACATCTTCAGCAGTGTGTTTGAAAAGTCACACTGTAAGTTTTACTGGTGTATTTTCTTCACATTTTCTACACTATTTTATGCTAGTTACCAAACCTGAAAGTTTTACAGGCTGCAGTACTTTAAAAGAAATAGTTAAAATCTTTGCCATAGTTAAAATGTCGAACATTTGGGGTGTAAATGTGCAGCTGTTTAAGGTGTGACAATACAACGAGTATGGTCCAGTTGGAATGTTCAATGACATCATTAATTAACACAACATTAGTGACAGTGCTTAAGGGGTTCAGGTTATTCTCCCAGGCTTATGATTAAGTTTAAAACTGTTAAGCTGAATTATAGTAATGTCACAGGAACTGAAAAACCCCCTATGTATAAAACCAGACACTTTAAAATGTGCACTAAGTTTTCTCTGTAGGGAAGGAAAAGTGGTAGATCAAATTCTCAACTCTTGGCTACTTGTTTCTGCTAAAGGAGATTGTAAAGCATGGAAATCAGAGCTGAGTGGAAGATTACACAGTCTTAAAAAGAAAAAGCCCGTTTTACACACACACACACACACACACACACCTTGTAATGCTTAGATGTAATGACATAGATGTAATGCATCTATGAGAAAGATAGATTTGTAATTAAAAGTTTAAAAGGCTTTTAATAATGATTTTTTTAATAATGAATTAAAAGGCATTTTAATAATGAATTTTCAAGGAAGCAGAACAAGCTAACGCATAGGAGTGCACATAGAAGTGAGAGAAAAGGAAATGAAAGTGAAAGGAATACATATAGGCATCTGATAGGTAGAAATGTGAAAAAAAAAATACTGAGGAAAGAAGATTGGATGTTGAGAGGAGCAACAACATTGCCTTGAGAAACAAGAAAGAGAGAAGCTGCTCTACATCTCTGAGCATAAAAACTACCGTGGCAGGAGTTTCAACTGTGTTATTGTTTGTGGACTTTCTCTGTCAATTAACATCTAAGAGCATGTTTCAAAATCCTTACATGCAAAAAAGAGATGTCTTTCATCTGAATAAGTAATTTTAGTTCAGGATACAATCCAAATGGCTATACCACCATTACTTGCTTGCTCCCTGTCAGGATTTGGCTGTTTGCCTATTACTAGATGACAGGTGGATGCTGAGCTGTACTTCCCTGATCCTGCAGCATTCTTTTGCACTTGCCCTGGCAAGCAAGAGCTGTCATTAGTCTATTACAAAGAACTACCTCAGTTTCTTCTCTCTTCCTGATAAATGGATCTCATTTTGTAGGTGATTACTTTAGTTTCCAAATAATTTAAAGCCCTGAGTACTTGTAATTAGAGCAGCTTCTTACCAGTCAATTGCTACCTTCTGATTTTCTCTGGCCTCTTTTACTAAAATCTGTTGCTTGAATTTCTTTACACTCTAAAAGCTTCCAATTTAATTACATATTTTTCTAATAATTTTCTTGGATGAGAGCAATTTATTTTAATATATTTTCTATATTTCAACATTTTTCATGTTTTTTTGCAGCAGAACCAGAAAGAATTAAAAGCTTGTTAATAGCTGATTTGCATATAGTTAAGAATGTGCAGTGCTACTGTTCAGATTTATTGATAGGCAGTATCCTCTTGATTTGTAGGCATTTGCATCTAGATTTATATTCTGGCATAGAAATATTTAACTTGAGATGCTGAGAAATAAAGATACAACTCAATAATTTGTCGCTGAAACCATATGCTGCATTTAAATGACCTTTTCCACTCTGTCCCAAATCTGTGCTACAGGATGCTGATCATCTGTTCTCCAGAAAGATTTTTTTTTTTTTTTGCCTGTGGTTGGACAGAATTGGTGGCTGATTGCCAGCAATGCTGGACATAAGCTGCTTTGGCAGATTTACCCTTTTAAAACTGTTCTTTATTTGCAGGGAAAATTGTCTCCTTTCCCACATACAGGAAAAAGCAAAACCAAAGGAAAAAGAACCCTTCAGAACAAGATTGAGATAAATCTAGTGCTAAAAAGTCACTATGGAAAAGAAATCCTAAGCTTAATATTTTTAAGTTCACTAGGTTTCTGTACTCACAGTGAGGACTGACTGTAACCAGTAAAGACAAAATCAGATTAAGTTGTTGGGTAGTGATATAATGTATAATCTAATAATCTAATCTCTCTAGTTTCCCTTTTCTTCACCCATTTTACCATCCAAATTAGGAGAAGGTATACATCTGAACTTCTTTCTGTAGCTGAGACTGAAATACAGATTGAAAATACAAACTTTAGGCTAGCATAAGACTTTTTCTTGCTTTAAAGAAAACACTCAGACCTTGAAGCCAATGCGTTGCTCTGGAGGAAGACCTAGGCAGACTGAGACAGACACTTTTGGAGAACCTAGCACAAGATGCACCAGATAAGACTCTGAGCTAAACTGAGAGAAGTCATGACTGTGAAACCAGGACATTCTGTCCTGATCACCTACACAATTTCAGAATCCAGTCCTGAATGGTGCTGTGTCTCATGTTACCCCATAAAAGTGAGAACTGGAGTAAAAATGGGCATAGGGAATCTCTTCTCCATTTGCAAATATTACCACATTGATTAATTTTGCATTGAACTGTGTATGAATGTGTATGTGAAAAAGGGAACACATAAAGACATAGAAAAGGAAGTTGTCCAAATGAATAAGTTCCTCTTACCTCTCAGATAAGCAGTTTGCATTTTGCAAGTCAAGATTGCCTAAGATAGTAAATTTACAGAAATAACTGTAGCTTCTCTGTTCAAAGACAGCACCTCTGAATATGAGACTTACTGGACTCCACATATAGTGAAACCATACTGGAGGAGAAAGGATTTGAAAGTATGACTTTGTGTTTTGGAGCTCAGTGTTTTAGGGGCTGCATATATTCCTGCTTGTTGGAAGGAGTTTGTATGGATGGGAATCAGGAAAAGATCTCTTTGCTTGTCTGCTAGTCAGGGTCCAGAGCACCTTGAATATTGAAATTTGCATATGATATGACTTTTATCAGTATTAATACTATGCCCTTGGACACTTCAACAAGTCTTGGGCTCCTGGTGGCCACTTTCAGATCTTCAGTCTGAATTTAATCTCTTTATCAGTTCAAAGTTGGAGGTCATGTGTAAATCTATGTGTATAAACACAAATACAAACATACTAAAAGATATTTCAGGTCCAGCTGATCAAATTACTATCTAAACCAAAAATGTTTACTACATTTCAAACATAAAAGAATAATCCTTAAGGGAGTACATAGGTCGTTGTCATCTAATTGGCAAGGCCTGAACACAGCAAATGTAGAAGTGCTGTGATATGATTAAAGTATTAAAACCAATTGAAAACATCCTTTTATTCCTTTTTAGGAAGTAGAGCTCTGCTGACAAGAAACCGAAGCATATTCGTACCAGATTCATAGCAGTGTATTGCAATTGTATGATCCCCATTAACACATTATTTACGTTTCTCCAAATGTTTAAGGTATTTATCTTTACAACATCCTTGCTTGGAAGGCAAACCTCCTTTTCTTACATTTGTGGAGTAAAGACGCTCTAGACCTGCTTATAAGCATATCAAATACAAGAGATGCAGGTAGAGGCTAAGTACCTGTTACTGCAGATTTCAGTGGTTTTCTGTGATTACTATGCAATAATTATGACTGATAAAGAAACAGGATGAACATATTTCTATATTCACCCTGTGTCTCTCATATTGTAATGTACAGTGGCATATCATTAAAAAAAACCCAATCAAACAAAAACACTGGGAAGTTACATACCATAAAGAACCTAAGAGCCTCACAGATCATAAACACTTGGCTGTGGAAAAGGCACTGACCCTTCTCCTGCTTTAACCAGAGTTGTAAATGAGGTCATAGCTGGCCTTTCCAGCCCCTGTGGTACTCCACCCATATGTTGTTTTCACTAAGAACTTGAAATCACGTCAAAAAACATCAGAAGGAAATAACATTTGTGTTGAATTTATGTTTGGATTGTTGTTTGTTTTCTTGGAAGGAGTTTGTTCTTCAGATGATAGCTATTTTTAGTGTCTATGAAACCGAAAGACAGCAAATGCTGGATGGAGCCAGGAAAGCTGTGAGTAAATATAGTATTGGTGAAATTTTGCAGACCACAATAACTTAGTTGCCTTTGTCCTAAGCACCACCCTTTCTGGATATTGGCTTCTTTTAAAATAAAAATACCTTATTGTTGGGATATTGTGGTGTGGGTGTGTGGTCTTTCTACAGCAGATCATAGATTACTGTTTTCTGTGACCTAAGGCAAGTGTAACTGTGCCCCTTTCCCTCTATTTAAAAATATCAAATCCTGTCCTCTTAGAGAACCCCATTTTCTATATGCATTGAAAAAATTAAACCTCAAGATAATTTAATAGCACTACTGAGTTCTTATAATATTTTAAAAAATATTTTATGGCATGCTATACATTTTTGAATTTTCTTTTTTGCACTTTCCTGGATATAATTTAGGCTTCATAGCTGCTGTAAAATTCTTAGTATGAAACTTTTTTCTGAAACCTGTAGTATGCAGAAAATACTATTAGGGCATTACAAAAATTCTGCCACCTCTAGTGGTGATGTTAGGCTCTTCAGATGAGTGGAAACTGGCAAAAAAAAAAAAAAAAAAAAAAAAAAAGGACAAATTCCAACACAAACTGTTTGTAAAGCCATCAGATAACTTTGAAGATATATAAGTTACTGTCTTTCAAGAATTTTATTGAACCAATGAATGACATAGATTCCCCCATATTTGTGAGCTCTGGGGAAAGGTAATTGCAAAAGGGTTTTTGAAGCTGAGAGTCTCAACTGCTTGATACTGTGTGGTAAGTCAGCCATTTGAGATAAGGAGAGCAGTCTCAGAGCAAAGCAAGTGAAATAAACTATATGACAGAAGAGATTGTCATAAAAAAAGGCAGTATAGAAAGCATTGACAGTTCAAAATATTTACTGAGAGCCTTGTTTGTTTGGGTTTTTAAAATATTTTTATTCAAAAATGCCAAAATACCAAAAAGGTATCAGTTAAGGAGATCATATTGTTGAGGAGATTACTGAAGAAAATTATTTTATTTCTTTATTTCTATTTTATTACATCTATTAGAGAACACAATGAATTGCAGGAAGAAAATGCAAAAGGGAAGGTGGATTTGTATAGGTGAATAGATAGACCAAGCATGGATTGTCTGCAGGGGAAGAAAGAATATCTGGTGTTTTAGGATGATGAGCAGATAAGGATGGCAATGCAGAACTATGAAAAAATAATTCCATATTACAGCCAAATGAGTTAATGTCTCCTCTGAGAAACTTAGTTTTAGCCGTGAGGAGCTAATATGCTCTCTTCATTTTACTGCAGCTAGAACATTGTAGAACTTCCTTCAAAGAGCTTTGCTTCTTCCACCTTGAAAGCTTTGGAAATACTGAAAGTGCAGAAAATACATTTAACAATTTTGAATGATAGTCACCTTTTCCACCTCTAACCTCATTTGTGCTTCATTTTAGCTTATTTTAGTGCAGTAGTTTCCTTGCTGTAGTTCATCAGACTGCTTGTAGTAGTGTCTGCTTAATCAGCAGTTATTTTTAAGGGTGCCTGCTTGACCTGCATAACCCTGCCAAATCAGCCTGCCATGGTTCTGATCTGCCTTCAAATAGAAACATGGGCTTAGTCTTCAGGATGCTCCCTTTACCTGAAGAGTGCATGTGTCCATCGTGTCCATCATACAGCTGGCAAGAAGAACAATGCACACTATTTATCCTGCAAAATCCAGCCCACCATTTACCGAGAAAAGTAGAAATATAAACATCACTGTTTCTTTTTATTTGGTTGTTGCTTTTTTTTTTCTTTCTTTCTTTCTTCTTTTTTTTTTTTTTTTTTCAGATATGATGATATGATATACATTCGTAGAGAATAATGCCTGGGATCTGGTAGCACTTTCACTGACACTCTTGGCCTCACATCCATGTGTATGGATGCCCTGGTAGACGCAGGGAGAACTCATAGGGAAAACTGTTGAAGCTGTTCTAATAGTCTTCGAAATTCTGGCCCAGGTGAAAATTTAGGAGATGGTCTTGCACAGCACTTCGGAGGTCTCTTAAAATTTTTCACAAGGATGGGATGGAGGAGTGGTTTGACAACTGCCACACAAAGGTCCTACCACCCAGAACAAGTCACAGATGATCATTTAACAGTCATTTAAAGTCAGAAAGTCTGAGTTAGTCTGATCCTACATGGTATCCAAAGGAGATTCATTTTAAGTGATAACATGATAGTAAGAGGTGGGACTCAATCTGATAAGCAGCATTCTTTACAGTGAAATAGCTATGAATGGTAGTGTTTCTGCATGTTTACATTGTAAAAAATTCTATCTATCAACAATCTGTTTCATACAAAACATCAGGAAAAGGTAAGATCAGTAATTTATGATCTGTAGATTGTTACTTGTATGGTGCTGGTTTTTGGTAGCACTTTTCTAATATTCTGTTTTCTGGACTCATTACCAAGTTATTTGTGTTTCTCCAGATTTTCTTTATAATACTATCAACACAGTATGTGGTTTGTTCAGGGGAATTTGAAAACTGGGTTATTTTCTCTAGGAAGCAAACTGTTATTAATGAATCCAAACCTTTAATTGAAATTATCAAATCAATTTTGACTTATAAATTGTAATTTAAATATTTAAAATTCTTGTCAGTAGATTTTGAAGAGAAAGATTCTTTCATACAAAGCAATATTTAAGTTTGTAATTTCCTTGTATGTTTCTTCAGCGCTGTTGGGGGCACATCCTCCTACATCAACATCCAGAAACCAATGCAAGGCAGTATTTGTATTAGTCAAGAAGTGAATTCAAAGTATGATTTGTATCACAACAAAAAAGGGTGTTTCAGCTGAAAATCTTATTTGGTCTATATTTACATTAAATTATAGATGAAAGGTGGTTATAGCTTGTAGATTCAGTGGCACAAGGTCCACCAAGCAAACCATATGCAAACATAACTGTATTAAAATAATGGTAATTGAAACTCTGTCTCAGGGAAGCCCTGTAATGAGATTGGTGGAGAAATCCCTGCTGTATGAAAAAGCAGTGACAGAGCAGATAGCTGAGAAATGCAGTGAAGGTGCATGCACTTGGTTCCAGTGGGAAGGATTCACACAAAAGTGTGGCCCCAGATTTGTGGTAAGGAATCAGGACATGTGGAGATACCCTGTCACTAAGGAGATGATGGTGAATTTCTGAGCCATGCAGGGAATCAGAAGAGAAGTATGCCCAACAGGACATGGCCCTAAGGGAAACTCAGGTCAAGCTGGAGAAATCTCAGGCAGAATAAGTTTGTGCAGATCTCAGTTGGTAAGAGCAATCAGTGAGGAAAAGGAGGATCATTTCAGCCAAGTGGCAAATTGAACATCTAGGAACAGCTGGTGGGATGACTCAGATGGCGTTTGGGGAAACCCTCTATTCAGGCTCACAGCCAGGCACTGACTTACAAGGCTTATCCAGGCTCTCAGTTCTCATTTGGTGGTAGAACCTGACTGCTAGGGTAGAGTCTGACAAATGCTGACACACATTTATCTGTTCTGGTTTTATTTTTTGTGCAGGAAACTACGTTTTCAAATGGAGATCTATCTTTTAATATATGTATATATGTATTTTTTCACAGTAGTGAAATGTTGACTATTAAGTATTGTTAGCTCTGAAATGGTTACTAAAATGGTTATACCCCACAAATTAATGTGTGTGTGTGATGTGCACACTTACATCGATTGTGCATTCATCTAGACATGCATGGACATGTGCGTGTGAGCTGAAGGGTATTATCCAGGAGCACTGGCAGAGACACTGTCATATTTTATTATTCTTCTCTAAAATGCTATTTGCTGTTGTGGATGAAGAGGAGCTGTAATCAAACAGTTCATTTTGTAGGTGCACATGGCACTCTGGTAATCAGATATTTAGATGGGGGTAGCTTCAGGGTTGTTAGCCCGTTGCAACACTTTTGACTTGTATATGCCTCAATATTTATTTTTTAAAGTTTGCATTTTTAACTGGAATCCCTAGAGAGATACCCATATTTTTGTACCTAAATAGAAGGGGCCTCATTTTCAAAAATGAGAAGCACCTTCAGCCCCATTCGACATGATTGAGATTCTTTTGCTTCTTTAATAGTAAAAAATGAAGGTACACACCATGTCCCATCGTACACTCCATACTAGCATTAAAATACTGAAGTTTTTCTAATATCCTGTGCCTGTCATTGTCTTCATGCAGTATTATATTGATTCATCAGGAAGGCAGACTGATTTTGACCTTGATTGGATGGGACAGCAGATTAGGATTCTGCTTGCTTTTACTTCCAGATCTGTACTAAAATCCATCATTTTGCATTCCCTGTTTCTGTGTGAAAGCTTAAGTACTTTTAATTACCACAGGAATTGTCTGTTTGTTTCTTCTTTTGCTGGTTTTTGTAAGAGCCCACACCCAAAACCTGTGGATATGATCCAACTTGGCTGAGTCTTAGTGCCAGATAGATAATTTTTCATATTCAGTTAATGTTACTCAGTAAATCTGTTCAGAGTTAATTTTTTAACACATTTTTAAGTTGTGAAGCTCTGCTATTTTCTGTCCCGGGGGATAAGAGATATCCAGAAATTTTGAATTAGATTTTTAAAAAATATATAAAGGCAAACATAGTAACTTTTCCCTTGCGCAAGTTTATTTCATCTAGGAAGAACTCTATGTGTTTTCAAACATTAGCAAAACCTCTTGTTAAAATTTACTTAGAAGGCTGTATTTATAACGATGTAGACATTTTGGGTTCTTTAAAATGCTATGTTATATATTTATTGCTTGGGCTTTAGTGTAATTAAAAAAAATAAGATGTATGTAATTTGTGCAATCCTGGTAAACAGGTGTTAATCCATTTCTATGTTTGCTCTCTACCCTCCTCATTTTCTGCTGTTTTTCCAGCGTTTGATTGCATTATGCTTTACCTAATGCAAGGACTTACATAAGGATGGAAATAACCTCAGTCAGGGTAAGTCGGCATTGCTCCATTTCGCTTGAGTAGAGCACTGAGGAGCTGCCCTGCATCGTTTATGCACGTGCAGTTAAGGATTTCAGCTCCAGTGTCAGAGTTAGAGGCGAACCCTCTGAGCAGGAACTCTGTGTTTTGTCTGTGTCCCTGTGGCACCAACCAAATTTCTGTGTTGCTAGGACGTAATGCTAACAAGCATCCTAAAATGATAAATACAAATTGGAAATGCAGGTTTTCTCTAGGCACTCCACTAAGCTGAACATACTGTATTAAGGCCACTAAAAAGCATGTTACAGTAGGTTGGTGTCCTAGAAATGACTGGGGCTTTTGCACACAGGATTATCTTGCAGCTTGAATCAGACAGTAATGATGCCTGGCTGGGGCTGCACTCTGGAAATTCTCAGCAAAGCACTCGGGGGAAGTTACAGAATTAAACACTTCCTCCCTGATCTCCTTATCCATGCTGCTCTCCCTGTCCCTACCTTTACCCTATCCCTTTTCACATCCCTTGCTTTATGGTGCTGCATATAGGGAAAGTATAAAGTGATATTACCTGATTAACTTCTGATTTTACATTCCATGCTGAACACTTCTTTGCAGATCTGTTGGTACAGAAAGCCTAACTTAATGATTCTGAAAAGTTTTTATTCCCTGAAGCATAAATCCCATGGCCTCATCCTGATCCTGTTCATGTTCAAGTCAAAATTAATATATTCGAAACACACTTGAATTTACTCCTAGTTCTCTAGCTCTAGAAAACCTGAATCTATGGAATGTATTTTTGGTAGGTGCCACTTTTTCTGAGATGTGGATATGGTCCAAAGTCCCAAATTTGGTTATTTCTCTATGGCTGGATTGCTTATATTTCCTACACCAAAGGGAGATCAGTTGTCTAAAATTCTGAAATAGATTGACATGAAACCAGATAATGGACTTCAAACATTTCCAATTGTGTGTACAATGGAATGTGTATGGGTATAGTAGGAATATAACAACAAATGATACAGCTTAAGAGGAGATTTTGAAGAACCCTGTACTGTGCAGAATGCTTATTCTTGCTCTCTGGTGTTCATTATCTGGGACATATATGAGTGATAATGAAAAATGTCTTGAGAGTAGTTGCATGAAGAAGACTTTTCATTAATAATTCAGTTTATGCCTTTAGAACCTACCAAGTAGTTCAGTTTTATCAAAATAGCTCGAGATAGGGGTCCAATATCACATTTATTTTCACTAATGTCACTGATAGGATCACAGAATATCCTGAGTTGGAAGGGACCCATGAGGATCACTGAAATCCACCTTCTGGCCTGGCACAGGACAGTCCCAAGAGTCACACCATGTTCCTGAGGGCATTGTTCAAACACTTGAACTCTGTCAGGCTTGGTGCTGTGACCATTTCCCTGGGGAGCCTGTTCCAGTGCCCAACCATCCTCTGGGTCAAGAGTCTTTTCCTAAAATCTGAACTAAATCACCCCTGTCACCACTTCAGGCCATACATTCAGGTCCTGTCACTGTCACCACAGAGCAGAGATCAGTGCCTGCCTCTTCCCCTTGAGGAAGTTGTACCTACAGCGCGGTCTCCCCTCAGTCTCCTCCAGGCTGAACAGACCAAGTGACCTCAGCCACTCATCATTCAGCTTCCCCTCGAGGCCCCTCACCACCTTTGTTTCCCTCCTTTGGTTGCTCTATAACTGCTTAATGTCTTTTTTTCTATTCTGGCACCCAAAATCGCCTCCAGCACTGGAGGTGAGGCTGCCCCAGCTCAGAGCAGAGCAGG
>PYHW01010133.1:4821824-4847523 GCA_013186435.1 Turdus rufiventris | reverse complement strand
CCAGTTCCCTTTCCATGGCACTGCTGTCCAGCCTCTCATTCCCCAGTCTGTACCTACACTCAGGATTGCCCTGAGAGGTTGTCCCAGATGCAGAATCTGTCATTTTTCCTTGTTAAATTCCACATAGTTGATGATTTCCTAGCCCATTAATTTGTTGAGTTCTCTCCAATGGGCCTCTCAACAGCTCCTCCCAATTTAGTATCAGTGGCAAACTTGCTTAGTATTTCTTTGAGTCATGCATCCAAGTCACTTATGAAGATGCTGTAAATGCTTCAAAGCACTGGAAGACAAATTACAATGAAAAGTACAATTACAATTGAGGCAAGAGCTAGTGCAGTTTGGAAGGTGTTCAGCTAAGGGTCTTCATATTTATGGCATGTTTTTTTTGCTCTAGAATGTCTACTATTATCATATACTTAAAAGGCCATTGTCAGCTTTTGATTACAGAATGACCAGATCATAATATTTGATGCTTCTGGGATTCAATTATTAGCAAAATGCTAAAATAAAATACTAAATAATCTCCTGGCTTTCATGGCTGAAGAGGAAGATTTAAAACTTAGATGCTAATATAATTTATAAAAAATAAAAATCACCATTGGGGGGAGTTGTTGCTTATAGCATATCCTAATAACTCAATTTATCATGAGAGTATAAAAGGCTGTGGCATGGATCCTGCAAGGGAGAATTTAAGAAACTTCTCTCATTCACTTTACCTCAAATATTAACTTTTCTGTAGAAGCTATCATTTGATCTGATTATCAAGGAGAGAAGTTCCTTCACACCTTTGGCTTGGGACTGCTTGTGGTTATACTCCTCTGGCCTCACAATGAGTAAATGGGGCTGATCAGAAAACTTTGGGTTTTGGTTATATGTTCTCTGAAATGGGTCATTCAGGTGATGCTTTTAGTCAAACTTCTTGAATGATAATATTAATTATTTTTGTACTAATCGTACTAATACTTAAATACCAGTTACCCACAAAAGTGCTGGGGTAGTAATTTTGTTTTATACTGTGAAGGTGACACAGTTGTCCTCCATCTGCTGGGAGCCTAAAGGGCCTACTTTTTTTCCTTATCGTAATGACAGGTGGTCTTCAGGGTATCTGCAGACACTTGCTTTCAGAATCACTCTTGATACTCTTCTCCTTAGTATGAAAAGTTGACCAGCAAGTTTAGACTACTCTAGAATAGCAATGGGAAACTGAGTTTTTACTGCATTTCACTGCTATTCTCTCCAGATGGGATACAAGCTGTACCCACTGGAGTTTATAAAGGCTTCTTGGACTTTGATCAAGGGCTTCAAACCTTCAGTGTCTTTCAGGAAGTATAACTCCTTTGTCAAAGCCACTAGAAAACACTGTGGTATGCAGCTATCCGTTTTTGAGGCATAGATCAAGACACTGGGTTGTAGCACGTAATCATTTCCGTTACAGCTTTTCTACTTTCCTGGTATGAAAGAATATCATAGTCAAACATCATTGCCAGGGATATAAAAGCAAAGTAGCTAAAAAACATTAAACAGTTTATTTTAAGGCAGTGAACATTGTGTCCCATTAAGCATCTGAGTGAAGTATTTCAGCTCTGCTGTGGCAGACTTGTTTGGGCTTGTTTGTTGACCAGACAGCATTTAATTTTTCTGCTCTGTCACAGATACAAAGCATTGCTTTCCCAGACTAGGGGAATAATTCAAAATTAAGCCGTGCAGTCTTTAAATGCAGACATGGTCATAATGAGAAAATGGTACCCAGATTAATTCAGGAAGAGTTTGTATAAGCATGGTGTGACACCCAGCATTGAACTGGTGGGAAGGAATCCAGGTGTTGCTGTTAGGATGTCCCTGGAGGAGGCTGACAGTGTTAAATCCATCTTGGGGCCAGCTCCCACCTTCCCCCAGTGTCTGCTCCTTTTTCCAGCTCTGCTGCCAAGTCCAGCTGCTCTCACCATTTACTGCACTCTATGATATTATACCTGTATCCCAGACCCAATGGTCAGTCCCTGTGCTGCAAATTTGTTGCTTCTAGAAGGATTTAATAGAGGTCACTCAAAGTAATTTCTTCTCATGTGTGCTTTCTCCTGGGTATGCTTTCCCTTCAAGAGTGAAGGATCTGTTTCACCAGCTAGAAACGACAGTGATAATAAAAATCAAGTAGCAAAGTTTAGAGGTGGTAAAAATTCACTCAACAACACATTTCTTTATTAATGGGATTTTTTTCCTGGGACTTGATTTCATGCTGGTCAGTAATATCTAGGCGCTATAATAATAGTTTATCTTGTTTTTCTTGGCAAAAACAATAGTTAGAGAGATGTTAGCAAAATTTAATACCAGAACTATTGATAATGCTACATAGTATGAAGTAGCACGAGCAACTGTTTTATTTTTCTGACTTTATGTAGGTATTTAGATATTTATTTGTTAATTCTAAGTGACTGAATCCTCTTCTTCTTTCGTGTACATACACAAAGAAGAACGGGCATCTGACCTCTTAGGGCACAGACTTTGCTTTTTTGCCTGAAAGAAACCAATTTATCTCCACTGGAGTTGACAGATAGGCCAGGTACACATTCTTACCCAAACCAGCAGAGGAGCTGGACAAATTACTTTTTCTTTTTTTTTTTTTTAATAAATGTTAACAGAGAAGTGCCAGCTATTTCTCCCTTTCTTTTCCCAAGAAGAGAAAGAGGCAAATGCTGTTGCTATATTGTGAGGTTCAGTTTAGAATGAGTTTTATCAGTTGCTGCAGCCTGGTAGGAAATACTCATTGGTGTTGTAATTAGGGTCACTTGTGTTCATGAGCCAACACCACAGTTGCTTCTCAGTTACAGCATATGGTCATGCAGCTCTATTTCTTAACAGGATATGAATTCTCAGCTCTTGTGTTGCCCTTTCTTGTTCCACTGCATCCTTCTCCACTAGCAGATACAAACAGTGTTTTTTTAACAACTCTTGAGAATATTGTGCATTTAGTAGGATGCAGTTGGCATACATAAAATAAAGGCAGCACGTTGCTGTACAGGAACAAGGTCACCACTGTGCTGCTGCCTTTGCCTGTGCCAGAGCCCTGAAAACCCAAGCTGGAGCTGCTACTTCCCCTGTGGAGTCAGGATAGTAGGAGCAGAAGGGACAGGAATCTTTGGAAGACACTGCTGCTACTTTGACTTTGTACAGGGTTTGTACCTCAGGTTGGGCAGGCAGCTTTATTATAATGGACCTTACCTGTTAAGATACTTTGCCTAAACCCCCAGATCTTTTGAAAAGTGAATTTGAAACTTCCAATAAGGAAATATTTTAGGGTGGTGATTTTTGAATAAACTTCAGTTAAGACCTTTCACTAGAGGTTCATCATCATTATTGTCATAATCTGATCTACAGCACAGTCCTCACGTTCTGCAGTTTGGTATTTGGTTACCTTTAGAGAAAACTGACAATTCTTCTTAGGAGTCCTCAGGGGTTTTATTTACTGACTCTGAAGTGTAGATACTGTGTGGGTCCTCATAATAATTTTTTTTTTTAATTTTTTTTTTGCTATTTGGTGAATACAATAGAAGCCTCCTCCTAGGGAGGATCAAAATGAAAAAGCCTTATTAAGAATGGTGAAGTATAAATCTGTGTGGTCGATTTTTCCTTTCATCTAGACTGACTTTACAGACCCCAATACACTCTTCTCATTGTGATTCTCATCATGCTCTGATTTATTCTCATGCAACCCGGATGTTGGTGGAATGACTCAGTGTGAAATGACAATCAGGCCATGAGCTTTTAAGCTTTCTAGAAGGTAGTCTCAGGTATGTCATAAAACAATGACACAGAAAAGGAAAACATAGATGCTAAATGTACTGAATAAAGCAATAATTGTACCAAACAAGCACAATATATGGGTTAGATTTGCAACTTTTTTTTTTCCTTTTTTTTCTTTTTCATACTATGGTAATTGAAAACAAAACAAAAGGAAGAAACATATGCCTAGACACAATGAAAAAGAGTCTACTAACAACAAACCAAGATGTTTTCTCAAGAATTGCTTTTACGAAGTTTTACTTAGTTGTTTTTGCCCTATGTTTCTTAATATGTATAAAATTTAGGGGGAATTTTATGCTACTAGCTGCATACTACTATTTAATCTTTTCATTTAAAAGTAAATGGTGAATTTTTATTAAAGTAAATATGGAAGCTAGTTTCAGCATATTTATCACCACTTTTTCTTTATTGAATGATTCTGGTTATTTCATAGACAATTCATGCTTCTCACATAACATTGAATTTTTTTGTAATTCATATATTTCGTGCAAAGTGAGGGCAGTTAAGTATGATATTACACAGTAATAAATGCCTTCTGTTGCTTCTACTGAGAATGAAGTAAAGAGAACAAGAAAGCTGGGAGTCAGCAGTAGAATTGGTAACTAAGTTGAAGGTATCCTGAAACCATACCCTGAGGTGCAACTAAAGAAATGTGTGAGACCCTGCCTGGAATGCTGCATCCAGCTCTAGGGTCCCCAACACAAGAAAAATGTGGAGCTGTTGGAGAGAATCCAGGGGGGGCCACCACATTTATCGGAGGGCTGGAACAGCTCTGCAGTGAAGATGGGCTAAGAGTGTTGGAGCTGTGCAGCTTGGGGAGGAGAAGTTTCCAGGGAGACTTTATAGCGCCTTCCAGTACCTAAAGAGGGGATACAAGAGAGCTAGAGAGAGACTTTTTACAAGGGCAGGTAGTGACAGACAAACGGAAATGGCTTTAAACTGAAGGAGAGTAGATTTAGATTAGATATTTAGAAGAAATTCTTTACTGTAAGGGTGGTGAGACACTGGATCAGGTTGTCCAGAGAAGTTGTGGATGCCCCATCCCTGCAAGTGTTCAAGGCCAGGTTGGATGGAGCTCTGAGAAATGTGGTCTAGTGGAAGATGTCCCTGCCCATGCCAGGGCAGTTGGAACAAGGTGGTCTTTGAGATCCCTTCCAAGCCAAACCATTCTTCAGTTCTGCAACTCTGCTCTTTGTGTCCCAGACTCCTGGGGACTTGATCACCCAGAAGAGAAGTCAACTGAGTGATATCTTGTATCTTCTCAGATCCTTGTACCTTCCTTTCCTAATGAACACAAGCTTGGGAAAGCAGGCAATTATTGCAACCTAGTGTCATATCCTTAGGAGTTGGGATATGTACTCGCATCTGTTGTATTTGAGGACTACCAGGTCCACTAGATTAAACAAATAAAATTCTGTGACACTTTTCCTGTGAAGGAGAGCTATTTAGATAAGAGTGGAAAACTAATGAGTTTGTAATTCATCTCACATTTAAGAGGCCCACAGGGAATTAGGGAAGAAATTTAATCCACAATAAACATTTATGAGCTCCACTGTTTTCTTGCCCCACATATATATGGAAATCCTACAACATAAAGTCCTCCTGCCTACAGTATTCTCTGAGTACATGAGGTCTCTGTTTCTGTGTCTGGACACACAAAGAGCATGTCGTGCCTATTGGAATATGTTACCATACTGATTGCTAATGTCTGCTGCACTTGTAATTAGCTGCGTTGTCACTGCCATTGAAAGCAATCAGCACATACTTAAATATTAGAAAGATGTTTGAAAAAAAACCCAATAAAGCACAAACTATGTCAGCATTCATTTGACTTTGTCTTTCGATTAGACCCTTGGTTTAAGGGAACCTACTTTCTTACTGTTCTAGAAGAATAAGATGAATTTAGAAATTGTGTTAGGGAATTTCTTTCTATTTAGTACCATATATTCCATGCCTTCCCATTCTGCAGAGGAGTTGTGTCAGGGCAACTGGAATAAATACAGACAAAATCTTATAAAATGTTCAGCTTGCAGAGCTTCTCCTGAAGCTCACTCTCTAGTGTAAGGTGTGAATGAGCTGAAGGAAGTGAAATTTTTGGTATTTGAAAATGTATTAAATTTGTATTTTTCTCAGTGATTATGAATTGGATTAAGACAAAGGGGTTTTTTTCTAACTTTGTGGCAAATCCAAATATGTTCATCTTACAGATGCTGTTTGAGACCAATATTCTTGTTACTTCCTTAACTACTAGCCATGAAATTTTCTGGACTTTGGAATGTATCTGTCAGGGTTATTTGTACAGTGGCTGGAGATCAAGCACTGAAATTCTTGGCAGTGGGAACTATTAATTAGAATTATTTTGGACCTTTATGCTATGAGAAAATTAGATGGACCTGAGAAATTTCCAACTTCTGAGATTCAATAAATATCACTCTCAGCAGAAACTTTCTAAATTGTACGGTTGTGAGTACTCTGCTTTTCAGTATGGATGAGTGAACAATCTCCTAACTGCTTATGCCAGTGTGGGATAAGTAAGTCTCCTAAAAAGCAGCAGGGTTATATGTTTTTTTCCAGTTGTTATGTAGCTATCTGATCTACTGAATTAACTTCTCTGGGTTTTACTCAATTTTAGTTATTTACAAAGCATGATTTCCATTACCTCTTTGTCAGGAGGATATGTCTTATAGGCTGATAGGAAAATTCAGGTGGGAAGAGGTCTCTTTTTCAACTTCCAGATTGGCCAGCAGGAAACAGCTGAGACCAGGTTTTCGGGATCTTTATCTCCATATTCAGAGATTACAGGTGACCTGACCCACTGCCCTACAGTCCTCTGAGCAAGAAGGCATTCTCATTCCTCAGACGTTTCTCGTTTCAGCTTCTGCCCATTTTTTCTCATCCTCCAACCACGTTGCCAAAGAATCCATCTCCATCTTCTTATTGACCTTCCTATAGATGCTGGGGAGCATCAGATAGGTCCCCCTGAAGCTATTTCTGCCCCAGACTGAGCCAGACCCCATACCTTAGCTTCTCTTTACAGGGCAAGTGATGCATGGCATGGATTCTGTTCGCATAAGGTCCTCTGTGTGAAATATTTGCATTGCTTGCTGCTACCTACCTGTGTGCTATTGATATATTATTGGAACTTTTAATAAAAACTCCAGAGTGAGTTCTGGCACTGTCATTAACCTGTTCTTTCATTGGAGAGGGGTTTCCCTTCTCTCTGTTCCAGATGTGCCTGGATATAATCTGCAGTCATCCACTTATATAAAAGCTTTGATGAAGCCTTGAAGACATTTTTGATTAAAAATATAAACAAGAACTTCTGAGTTTGACAAGAAATATATCAAATGTGAACAGTGTTTAGTCACAGCATGGTTCCTGGGCAAATTTGAGATATCACTGTCTTTATGAATTTTTTCAAATGTTTCTTACTGTTTTAATGGTTTTTGATGTTGTGGTTCTGTTTTATTTAACAGCCTGCTCTGAATATGCTTGTCATCTATTCTTTCTAATACCATGTTAATATATTTTTGAATGTCCAGTATATGTAAAATTTCCAGTGAGGAAATACCCTTTTCTGCTTTTTCTTTTAGAGAAGGATACATCTGTCAAAATCAGGATCCAGTCAGTATAATTAGAATGGTGTTCTCACAGGGGAACATAAATAAATTCTTCCTGTGATCAGTTGTAGACTTGATGAACCCAGTACATACTATGATTTTCAGCCTTCTTGCAAAAGCATTGCTTCTGGAAAAAGGATTTGCTAGGTGGTGCTAAGTGCAGGTGTTTATTCAGCAGGACGTAATAAGACTAAAATGTTTTGTGTGCCAAGGAAATATTTCCTCTTTACAAATATATATGCTATAAAACAAATGGAAAAAGTGTACCTCTGTAGTTCAGATGAGAAATAATGGCCCTCTGAAGGATAATCTCAATGACAAATGCTTGTTTCTTTCACTGGCATATTCTCATTAGTTTCCATGTTGCATTATTAGGGTAGGACTGATGTATAAAATCATGGTTATGTTTTAATAAATTATAAAGAGAATAATTTTTACTACCAAGAAAAAGATGAAAAGGAACAGATATGAGTATAAGAGCTTAGCATTCATTTCAAAAATAGTTGTCCAAAAGCAAAGTTGGCATCTCACTTCTGTCTAAAGGGCAAGCACAAAGTATCATAAAGGCTTGAAGTTAAGTCATATTTACCTCTGGCTATTAGGGATGAGAATAATTATTTGCTTGCAGACCACAGCTGCCTTTCCCTTAATGGCAGCCCCCTTCTTTCCAGCTCTTCCACTGGATTTTGAAGCTCAATTTCTGTTGCAAGGACATAGGTTGGTAGAAGGCGTTTCCCTCTCCCAGAGCGTGGACTTTAGCTGCCCCTCAACAAGTTCAGGGACTCCATTATTCTAACACAATGGCACAGTTTTGCTTTTTCTCCTTTTAAGTAATATAATCACTACAAAAATTCTGTTACTTGCACAGGGATGTCTGTGATTTGCTAGTGTGGAAGGGATTGTTGAAGGCAAACACAGCTGGGACAATACTGTTTTGTTCTACTCTTACTTACTTAATTGTGGTGTTCCACGAAAGAATGTCAGATCGTATTTAAAAATACCAATCAATGCCTAGAAATGTACATTTCAGTCTGAATAATGTCCTTTTTTTTTTTGCAAGAGTTATTCTGTTCAGATCAATACAGTACCTTTGAGCAAATTGGTTTAGTACATGAATCACTGAAACTTGTAAGTGAACATGCTTGGTTGTTGGTTATGAGTTGTATCCTGGCCCTTTGGGGTGGAATGATGCTCAGAGAACAGACTGATTTTGATGCATGATGAAGTCCATCATTCCTAAGGCTTGGTTTCAGAGATTGAATTGTCTTTATTCACATTGTAGACTTTTTTTTTTTTTTTTTTTTTACATTTTTCTCTTCAAAGCATTGGGCTTCAAGGATTTTAAGGGTTTTTTTGGTTGTTTTGTTTTGTTTGTTTGTTTGTTTTTTTTTTTGTGAACTTAATTATGCCTCCCCCGTTATTTTTCATCGTATTGTGTAAACAAAGAGAAGTAGTAGTTTCAGAAATAGCGCAAGAGTTGCAAAGTCTCATGCTTAATCATTAGGTCTGACAGGGAGAGCAACATTATTGCAAACAATAAAAAATAAACCCCTAAAATTTATTAATTGACAATTTTCCTTTCATGCACAAAAAATTGTAGGGAGCATGTAGTTAAAACCTATTTGGCTATGTAATAAAGACTGGTCTTATCACATGTGTGGAAGAGGAGAAAATAAAGTTTGTATGGACATGGTTACAACTGGATTATGTAACTTTTAAGTTGTCTTGGCAATATCAATAGTGTCATGCACTCCAGGATAGCACCAGCAGATTCTGCCTATTTCTTTCACTGTTCCAGATGCCACTCAGGTTTTTTCCACCTCCTGGATACATGCTGTCTAGATAATTCACATATTTCTTCTTTCCTCCTTAGATTGCTCCCTTTAACCCAGCTTTTGTCCCTTCTGTGCCTGTAACAGCTACATCCAGCTGCCGTCATGGGGATGAGAGAGAAAATGAGGATGGATGTTGAGCTTGCAGCTTCTCTGTAGGATTATTTGAAGTTGAAGCAGTTATGGGCAGTAAAAATTTGATTTTTTTCCCTGTATTCTCCAAGCTGATGCATGTTCAGCTACTCTTTGTGAGAACAGTTTGTGTGCAGTCTGCTTAATGTTTCATCAAGGCGATGAAAGTGGGTAATTGGAGAGTCTAAGTGCTACAATTCAAGTGTATGTGAGAAATTGGAAAGGCTTGTAATTTGGACAAATTAGGATAGACATTTTCAGGGATATGCAGAACTCTGCCTTTTGCCAAATGTCTGAAGGTCTTGCTTATTCATTCATGTATTAAGAAAAAAGCAAAAGAGCAGTCAATCTAAAATTAGGACTCTGCATCACAAATAGCTTGTAGATGGATTGACAAAAAGTAATTTTGCTTACACTGACTTTTTAAAGCATTTTTTTGCTGTAAGTTGTAAGCTTGTTTGTAGTTCTTCACCATCTGTAGCACTTTATCAGGTAGTTTCTTTAGGAATGAAGTTTTTACTGAAACAAATCCTAATAGATCTGCACATTGTAGCTCACCAGTCTGCCTTGAAGTTTCAGCAGTCTCTTTTACCTTTGGCTGGCTGAACTGAGCACCACAGACAGATTTATGAGTCTTAGCACTTTGAGGGCTCATTGAATGTTTAGGCCATTTGATGTCCTCAGTGGGCTATTTGGTTATTTAACTTAAGAATAAAAGTGGTTGAACTTCAAAATCGTTGATCCTATGCAGCTTTCATAAAAAAAATTTCACTGGTTGTGAATGGACTCTTATCAGAAATGGTGGGCAAAGTTGTGCATTTTTCCAAGATATTCATGTGCCATATAGGACAGACTGCACAGAGACTGCAAGAATGTGGATCTCAAAAGTAACTATCATTTTCAGGGAAATCTATTTCTGTTCAAGACATTGCCCAGTTTGATTTCCTTGAAAATCCCTCACTTTTGGATAGTTAGCATGTCAAAGTGCTGCCTGGTGTTTCTTGGACAGCTTGCTTCCTTTCTGTGTGGTGTGCTGTTTTTCATCTTACAACATAGCAGGATGTATTGTTTGGGGCTACAAAATTTAGTATTGACTTAATTCTAATTACCATGTCTATGTTTCTACTGATTTTGAGCTGTTCAGTTGCTCTAGTCTCTTTTATTCATATTAGAGTTATTACAAGATTTGTTGCTATAAACAAATAAAAATGTTTAATATAATTATTGGTGAATATTCTGAATTCACAAGAAACATACTAAAAATACCACTATAGTAAAAGACCTTTATAGCCTGCTTAATCCATTGGACAGTGTGCCCAGTGTATCTCCATTATTTTTTATTTATTTCAGTAGATTCTGAGCTTTTCCTTACCCAAATCAAGTTTGGTTTTTTTTTTCCCACTGTTTTTAGGCTAGTGAATTCAGTTAGGCATAGGAAAATGGTAATTTTACTAGTGGTAGTAAAAATTTGCTCCAAGCAGCGCATTTATGTTTCTGTGTCTTGCGACAGAGAAACATTAAAAATTCAAATTCCAATTCAGTTCTGACATATTTGCACTAAGTCTCTCTCAAAGGTTGTAGTGCATGATTTTATGAGCAGTCCTACTAATGTCAAACAATATTAGCAAATCTACTGCAAATCAGTGATGACTGCTACAGTAATTTGCCCGCCTGACAAGGATGGCTTCAGGAAAGCAAGACTCTCCTTTGTTTTAGGAGTTCATGAAAGTACCATAGAGTGTGAAAAGATGGGATCAGAGCCTGTGCTTTCCATTTTCAGAGATCTGCTACCTTCAATCTGATCTCATAGTTATTTTTGTATCACTGCTTTTAGAGTACCTTTCTTGAATGCAGGATGATTGCTTAAAGCCTTAACTAATAAAGATACTTGTAGACATACTGGTACTGATCTAGATTATCCATAAATCTATAATCAAGATTTTAAAAGATATTCCTTAAATTATTTTCTTTAAATGATTGAATGTGAGTACTGCTTGTCTTTAAGACTTTTGTTAAAAATGAGACTTATTTTCAATGTGGCATATTATTTTTTTCTAATTTGACTTTGTTAAAAGCTCTAAGGAAGTTGACCAACAACTCACAAAGGTTATTACACAAAAAGTTTTCATCTCAATAGAAAGGATGGCTGCAGAACAGGTAAATGGCAGCATGATGCCAGTGGGCTGTAACAAACCCCCCAAAATAGTTGTTTAGGACCTTTTTTTAGTCAAATATGGTCATTGAAGATGCTACTGTAGTAGGTAGTTTATAGACAAGAGGATGATTTCTCATCAGTGTCTTTAAATACTAAAGTCTTCAGGAAAAATTCAGGATTTTTAAACTGGTATACCTGCTTATTAGCATGAATAGATTGAAATAAGAATGCTGCAAAGAGTAGTTCTTCTTATTAATGAAATTCACTGGATTTTCTCGTTTTCTACCTGATTTGACACCATCCAAGACATCCCTTTAAGTATATAATTAAGGAAAATACATAATTATAAGAAAAAATGTCAAGTTGAGTCTGATCACTTTATATCAGGCTGTTTTCACCTTACCTACTGGTGCAGGAAAATTTATGTATGTGTGAACACTTAATTTCACTGTCCCCTCTGCCAAAAGGGTGAATGAACAGACACCTGCAGAGCAGCAAATCCTGAATCTTTCAGACAGAGCTGAAACCATTACACATGATTAACTCAGATGTTGGGTATCCTGATTTTAGATAGTATCTTTTAAATAATAGCTAATAGCTTAAAAAAATTAAATAAGTGTGCTTATAATGGTTTTCTAAATGGTGGTGTTTAAATTTCTGACTATTCATTCGAGTGTGGATACTATGAAAGTGACTCATATGTGAGTAATATGTTTGCCTCACATGGAGATTAAGACAGCAGCCAGTGAGATGAAAATAGTAGTGCAGCAGCACAGGCAAATACACAGTCAACATGAAATGAAAATGCATTCATTGTTTACTTATGAATGCATTATGCTTCTACATGTGCAGAACAAAATGCAGCCCATACAGGCTAAATTTGGTGCATAACAATGTAATTTCAGATTTTTTTTTTATTTTTAGTCACTCAAAACACAAAATAGGAGCAAGTATACTGCAAGGACTGGAAATGGGAAAGGTGCACAGGGTAAAATTAAAAAAAAACCCCATATTTTGGACATATCTTCTTATCCACTGCAGAAATGTTGTTCTCATTCATTTCTCCAAACACCAAGGCAAGTTTTTCTGATCAAAGCAAAGAGCAGTAGTTAGGGGCAGTGCAGTTATGCCCACAATATCCTGGCTTCTAAGAATCAAGATTAAATCACTGCACTATGCTCTGTTCCTTCCTGTGAGAACCAGAGCACAGGAAAGTGGAGGATGATGTGCATCTGGATGGTTCAGGAACATCTGGTGTGCTCATGAGAATATTGCCGCAACAGGGACTTACCTTGGATTTAAGGACTGGAAGTGTCCCAAGTCCCACAGTATAAACATTTGCTGTGACAGTCTCAGTGCTGCTGTGAGGTGCAGCCAACAGCCTGAGTTAAAGCACACATTCTCTGGTGCTGGCTAAATTTTTTGCTTCACAGATTTCAAAAATTTAATCTGCTTGCACAGTCCACAGCATGGGCTTCCTGTTTGCTGATTGTGCTTGCAAATAATTGACTGAGAACAAAAGAAGACACATTGATTTTAGCCTGTACTTTATTCTAACCTGATATTTTTTTTAAATGCGACCTTCTTTAGATGATAAATGGAATAATTCTTTGTGTCTTTCTAAATAGTGGCTAGATAGACACTCTCTCTCAGAAGTACAGGAAATTAATAAGAATTACTTAAATTTAAAATACATATTTTGTAAATACATTTCAGACAGTAAGAGCAGAAAGTCCTCAGCTGTGTGCCAGTTGCTGTGCAGCAGCATGTGACACAGCAGGCAGTGCTGCTGCAGATGTGAGTCTGCTTCTCCAAACTTCAGTTTCCTGTAGTTATTCTAGCAGTATGTTTGTGGGTTTACTGTATTTCCACTCTTCTAAATGGCCTAAAACCTTTGGCTCTCAAAGGACTGTGCTAAGGTTACCTGCACATTGTGCAGATCCCCATCATTTTCTCTGGTGGGGGTTTGGCCAAGGATGATTGGTTCCCTTCTGGCCCTTGTGCATGGATTTTCTTTCTGCAGAATCTGATGGAGAGAAGACTGGTGCTCAGTGGTGGAGCAGACTCTGAGTGATGTGTAGACCTAGATCCCAAATCTTGAAAATTTAGATAAATGGTCTATTACTGTGACCTTCTCCCTGTCTCTGATAAAGTACATTCAGGAGAAGCATGTATCAACTGCACTTTACAAATGCTTCCACCTTAAAATATGAAAAATTGATAAATGTGTGAGGAATTTAAAAATATATTCCCATTCTTTGTACTAATACTGCTAAATCTTGTTGTCAGAAATGGCTGCTGGAAACAATTTTTCCCTCTTTGCTTTCATCCTTTCTTTTATCCTAAAGTCAACATAGCTACTATCAAACATAGAAACTTGGAAAAAAATTTTTTTAGAATTTTTTCAAAACTTTAGACCTACCACCAAGTTTAGTTTGTTTGTTGTTTTTTTTATTTTTTTTTTAAACCTTCAACTTTCCTGGCATTGTGTCATAAAAAACATCAATTGGTGATTTAAAGGACAAGAAATGAATTTGCATAACCCCTGTGCAGTACCCCTAATTGAGATAATCCACCTGTTAGGGAAGTGTTAATTAAATGATGTAGCTTAAAGTATTGCCCATTTTCATAAGCAGTGTTCCCACATTATGACTTTCACTCTCCAAGCAATTTTGCAGCTGCTTTAAGTTAAAATTGTGAAGATAGGAATTGTTATATAACATAACTTATTGAATGCTTCAGAGAATATATGCCATACTGCTCATCGAACAAAATTTTCTACTGAGGTGCTGTCCACTGCTTTCTGTGCTGTGTTTTCACATGACATTGAAACATTGCAACTCTTCTGGGACCCTTTTCTGTACTTCCAGGTTGATTCAGCAGTATGACATAAACCTGGAAAACAAAATAAGACTAAAAGCTCACTGGTGTTTTTAGTGCAGAACTATCAAAACCAAAGAAAACAAAAAAAAAAAGGATACTGAAAATGAGGAGCTTGAATTTCCCTCAAGCAAGAAACAAAACAAATCTTCACATTTTTCAGTCTCTGAGAATCAATCAAGATGCTTTTATTAGACATGTGTGAACTTGACTCTGTTGTGACTCTGTGCATGAGCCTCCTTCTTGTGTTACCTTGAAACAGAGCCCAGTATTTGCCACCCTGCACTGTCCCATCTCCAGGCACCAGGTGTTTGATGTGCCATCTGCTGCTGCACAGTACACACCTGTAAGCATGATAGCAGACATTAGAAAACGTATGCATAAAGAACATTCCATCAGCATCTTCATAACTGTTTGAAGATGCATAGTTGGTTGTGTTCATTGATCCAAATAATTTTTTCTACATGTTTTAAAGTAAATAGATCCAATTATGTTTGTCTTTTTTTGCCTAATCAAAAAATTCCTGTAGAAAAGCAGTCTGTTGGTGATGTTTTAGTAGAGAAAGGGCATGTGAAAATATGAAGACATTTTCAGGCAATTGAAAAAAGGTATTTGATTAAAGGTATCTTTCTTGCAACATTTCTTTCAGATCAGGATCATATTGTGAGAGACCTTGTGTTTTACAGAAACAGAAATTTGAATTTGACCTCTTTAATGATACATTTACAATAATGGCCTTATAAAAGTGAGCCTTTTTATTCTCATTTCAATAGTGAGTATTACTCTGTTGACCCCTGTAGGGGAATAACATACGAATCTCTACAAAGAATGTTTTGTATCTGCCTTCATTTTACCAGAAAAAAAAATTTGTTCGAGTGCTCTGGTGCTCTGATTTAATTGAAAGTACTGTATATTATTTGAGTATGCTTCAGGCTGATCCAGGCTCACTCCAAAAATTCTCAGCATCCTTGATATGTTTCATGCCCCTTGTACAACAAATCAAATACATTATTCAAAGCTAAGTGGCCTACATTTCTGTTCAGATTCATTGCTTGCTATTTCTTCCACTTTCAGTTGCAAAGCTGAAGGACATCCCTGTCTCTCGGGAGTATGCAGTGAATCCAAGTGGTTCTTTTTAAAAGCTGTTTTGCTTTGTAAGTGCGACAACCTAGAGAAGAAGGTCTGTGCCATTCAACCATTTTCACTTACTGAGCACTGTGTTATTAGAAAAGCACTAGTGAGAAAGCTGCATCAGTTTTTGCACACATCTTTTTGCTTTAGGATATCAGCAGTGTAGTTGGGTTGTCACGGTCCCTGGATGAATTATTCAAGCTCTTGACATCAGAGATTTCTGCTAGCGGATTGGCTGGTGCTGGGATAATAAAATCTTTCTACAGAAAAACAGTGGAGAAGGATGATGGCAGTGAGACCAGCAGAGCTGCTGCTTCCAGTACGGCTGGCTTTGTCTGGCTGCTGCATCTCTGCAAGGACGTATAAGGATATTTTTAAGGTTTGGCTTCATGGGGATTCTCTGATAAGACATGGTGGAGGGATTTTGTAAGAGGCCTGCATTTCCAGTGAGGGAAAGAAATCGGATCATTGTTGAAAAATTACTTCTGGCTGTATTCTAAAGAAATTGCAGATGAGAGACGGTAGAAGCCGCAGCAGCCTCCGCAGCCTCTGCAGCAGCAGTGCTTATGGCTCACTGTAAAGGTGCTGGTGGCAGAAATGTCCTGTCACTGAATGTGTTCCCTGAATTCTTTCAGTACCAGCAGGGTAAGTCATGCAAATGCAGAGCTGACTGTCCTTGTGAGTGGGGAGAGCAGAAGGAGCTGCGTGACACACAGGTTTTGTTTTTCTGTTTATCTATACAGGTAGAGTATATCTACTCTCTAGAGTATTTGGAGAATTTAATCAATGAAAATAACACAACTGATTCCAGATAAAATTGTAAAAAGCATATTTACAATGGAATTTTAAAAATCGATGCACTGCTTGTGTTACGTTCAGACATTTTCACAGTGGTAAAATCTGTTCCTTTTAAGCCTATGCAATATAAATGCTAGAACCAAGGAAATTTTATTTTGGTAGTCCCAGTTGGGCTTATAAAGAATATTTTGCTCACATAAATTCCCTTGAAACAGGTTATTTAGAAGGGCTGTTTCTGCTGTTTCTGCTCTGTATCTTCTGGTTGTAAAGTGTCTCATTAGAAGCTGGAAGCTGGTTCTCTGATTTTCAGTTTTGTCAGAGGGCTGTTTCTTAAATGACCAAGATACAGTGAAAATACGAATTATGGAATAATTTTCATTTCATTGATGAGAAGTTTCACTTCTGGCTTATTTCTTTTGGCATGCCTTGCATTTTTAGTATCAGGGTTGCTGGGGAGGTTTTTTGAGTTACAGAGGTATGAATGAAGGCAGAACTGGATTAATTCTATATGTGCTTGATCTCTATCCCTACACCTGTTTGCATACAACCCAATAGAAGTGTGCAAGTACTTCCATGGAAATCAGTTTTGCTACCTACACATGTAATTGCAGAGCACAGCTGACATTTACTGTGTGTCAAAAGGAAAGCTTGTTCATGGTTGGGAACATGCAGTGAGAAGTCTGTTTTTCAGAATGTAGAAACAATCGTCACATACGAAGTCAATACACCTCCCTGCCAAAAATAGTCAGTGTGGAATGAAGCATGATGCGGTATCTTAGTGATGTTTTTCACAACTTGCCCATGACTGCAACAAGTACGTTCTGAGAATGTAATAAATTTGAAAATCTTTTCCTTATCCTGCCTGCCCAATGACATCAAGGGAAACTAAAGAATGCAAAATTATTTTCTTAGGCATAAAGTGTGATAATCTAGCAATAGATGCTGGTGAGATTAGGTATCTTTTTTCCCCCCTGGTATTTCTTATATGTGAGATGCTATTTATATATAAAGAAAATATTCCTGAATTACAATGCACAGACAATTTTGGAGCAGCTTGTGTGTATGTATATATCAACCACTGACCTACTGAAGATAACATTTTGACCTGTGAATTTTGAGTGGTGATTTCTATCCCCATGTACCCTAATTGTGAAGCAGCATTGCACGAATGTAAATCAATGAGTTTATTGTTAGGAATGCAATAAGCTTAGTAGTTATTTATTTCAGAACTTAAATGGGTGTTAAGGAATTTTTCATTTTAATTTTACAGATGTGGAATAGGAAAAATGCTGTTCAGTGCTGCACAAGTCACTAGCAACTGCAGGAGTTAAAATTAGATATTCCATCTGTAGATTTTGGGATATGCACATATTCTTATGAAAAGTAAATATCATCAAACAGCAATTGTATTTATTTGAATTTTCTGTTGGGAAATGAAGGTATTCATTCAGGACTGATGATGGTAATAACATGATTTGTTTTTCCATAATAGATATTAGGAAATAGATATTCCCTCCTATCTTTGAAAGAAAAAAATCTCTGTCATAAATACTTGAATACATCTGCTGTGAAATTATTCCATATGTCAAAACTGCTTACCCACAAGAGTGGGGCAGGACTTTGTGGATTGGTTGCAATGCTGTGATGCTCTTCCCTCCACTGCTGTGACCCTTTTTGCTGAAGCTGGAGGAGCTGAATTTGGGAGCTGTTTTTTGTTGTGCATCTGGCAGCTGTCCCTCAGGGATGATCTGACAGTCAGGGAAATTCACTCTAAACCAGGCAAGTGCTTCGAGACAGGACTAAGGGATGTAGTAAGTAGTGGTGCAGAAACTGCCTGAACTAGCTAATGGCCCCTTCCTGGTAGGATCTCCCAGGGGACAAATAAGTTTGATAATGCAATTCCAAATCTTTAATTCAACATTCTAAACATTTTCAAATACATATGCTAAGAAGTATTTTTTTTTCCCAAGTCCCTAGCTGACTTTCTACATAAAAGCAGCTTGACTGTGGGAGATGTGGATTCTAGTTAAAAAGTATAGAGAAGTTCTAGGTGCTTAGATCTTGGGTAGGTATAGTATGGATTTAGAACTGAAATTTATCTTGATATTTAGATTTTACATGGTGTTTTTCTGGTCATTAGCTTGTTAATACTTGAACTTTGCTGTGAAACTCTTTCAATAGAACATTCTTGTGATAACATGAAGGATTTGTTATGAGTATTTAGAGGCAAAATTGACTGTCTCAATAAAATATAGAGCTATTTCTGACAAGTGCAGAATACATTTGTTGTCAGTAGCAAGTTTTACTCTTCCACATATAAATCTGAAAGTATCCAGTGATGTCTAATCAAACTAATTTCTTTTTATTCTCAGATGAGCAAGAGTCAGTGCAGAAACGGACTTTCACAAAATGGATCAATACTCATCTGGCTAAGGTAACATATTGCTTTGAAACATTTTTTAAAAATTCAAGCCTTTTAATCTATGCCTATACAGCACAGGAGTATAGAATATGTCATATTTCTCTGAGCAGTATTTCCTAAAGTTAAAAAAGGAACTCCTCCTCATCTGCACACCACTGAGGATGAATCTCAGCAGTGGTGCCAGAGGTAACCACCCAGCATCTGTGGGCAGAACTGAAAGGTAGCACAGTACCTGGTATTTCAACCAGAGGAAACATCTGTAACTGTTTTTCATTAAATGGAAATATTAGACTTAACTGCACACAATATGTTTAAATAAAACTTATGTCTTGTGTAGTTTGATCTGCATACAGACATAAGCAGTGAGTGCTTCATGAATCCAGTGCTGAATTAATTATCTGATGCATTGTGGGATTTGTCATGAAACTTTTTGCTTCTTCTTAACACAACTTAAAACTACTGTTTTTGCCTTTAGAAGAGTAAAGACTGATTTACACACAGTTTAGAAGTATTAAGCTATAACTGGTACCAACCTTATTTGAAAACATAAGCAGTGAGATTCAGTTTGGCATTCCTGGAGCTTTCACACAACACAGCTCTAACCATAGTTATGAGTCCAATGAGTCCAATAAATTAGAGTTTTAAACTCCAAGAGCAGCTTTTTGCAATGTGTATTTTTAAACCTGAAGATTAATGATCATTAAAACTGAGTCAAGAATAGCTGTAGCAGCACTGTTTTAACTTTTGTGTAAGGAACTGGCAAATAATACCCTCAAAAATGAGCTGAGCAAAGCAGGAAGCCACTGTAATGCTGCATTGTGTGATCTAACAAGACAGTATGGTAGAGCAGCAACATTTATTTACATTGCTGAGGAACTTAATGGAAGACCTTACTGTGAAATTAACTACACTGGCATTGTAAAATTCAGTGATGAGAACAAAGGACTTCTTGCAGTGGTTCTCACTGGAAACAAAGTCTGGCCCCATATTGTCTTTAAAATAATTTGGAAAAGCCCCCATGTAGGGGAGAACTTAAGCACTCTGTTCTGTTTACTTCAACAGAAACTGAAAGGCATTCAGTGTTTGCTAAAGCGTCAGCTAAGGGGGCTGTCAACAAGTGTCAGAGGAGAAAAATAACTCTTATTTCATGTTCATCTATTTCTTACTTGTGTTTTGTCATTAATATTAATCTGATAATTACAAAAAAGTAGAACTATTAGGTAGGTTATCTGTATCACACTGTTAGATATTACAGGTGTGTGTGTGTGCCTGTCATGATAACTCCCTGGTCTACAGACTAATCCTTGGGAAGAGACAAAGTCATGGTGGCAGCTCAGTTAAGAGATTTTGCCCTGGATTGGGATTTGTGAATCTTTCCTGCTGTGCTAGTCCCTTTGGGCCATGAGGGCTCAGGTGAACCTTTTGATTTGCATGATCTAGGTGTGTTGTAGTTCCTTAATGGGTCTGATACTGCAAAGACTGATCAAACACACTCAAACCAGGCAGTTACACGGCCACAGCCCTGACTTTCGGCAACCTGAGGTGCATTTTAGTTACTTGTAGTAACTGATCTGTGTTAATTCACACTTCAGCAGGAAAGCTGTGTCTGTGATACTTTTACTGATGGCTGTCAGCACCTTTGCTTTGCTGCCTAAGATCATCTGGCTCTGCTTCCCATTTCCACTATTACACTGTCGAAGGAGAAGTGTTGTTTATAGAAATTAGACTCAACAGAAGTGACCCATGGCATTTAAATTCTTATGTGTTTAAAGCTTAATTTTTTAAAACTTTGTTAGTTACATTTTTGGAAATACGTAAGTGGAAATATGTGAGTTAATCACAGCTGTAAGAAATACAGTTGGGTCTCTGAAGTGCCCAGGAAACCCCTTGCTCTCATATTCTTAACTCAAAATTTCAGTATTTACGCTATTTGAGTTTTGTAAAAGGTTGTTGTAATTTTGATTGTTTCAAAAGAAACTGGAGATCTGTAAAATCTCCATTGTCTGGAAACCTTTGAAATGTGATACGGAAAAATCCTGGAAGGAGACCCACTTTTAGGCAGCATTGTCTGCATTCTGCTGTCATCTTTGACCCAATAAAAAGTGGAGCATCTACTAGTCTGGTACCTACTAAGGAACACTGTGAAGTGCCGGACTCAACCTTACAGCAGAGAAACAGCAATACATGCTGGGGAGGTAAAGGAATGAAGGAGTAAAGATGAGCCAGGGAAAAAGGGGTAGATAGGGGAAAGGTGATCTGAATTTTGCCTTTCTGTCTCACCATTGATCCAGAAACACTGTTATATGAAAAACATATACTGAATTTGATTCAGTATATGCATTCAAAATTAACAGTAGCTTCATGTTAAATTGTCTCTCTGTCCCTTAGCTACTCTTGTAAGACTCTGGATATCTTGGCTTTCCTTGCCATTTTTGATAATCTCATAAAATTATTA
This sequence comes from Turdus rufiventris, assembly GCA_013186435.1. Lineage (NCBI taxonomy): Eukaryota > Metazoa > Chordata > Aves > Passeriformes > Turdidae > Turdus > Turdus rufiventris. The sequence continues at coordinate 4,826,300 of PYHW01010133.1, read as the reverse complement.
ATGGAAAAATTAAGAGGAGGAAATAAGAGAAAACTGAAAACTATAATTAGGGTATCTGTAACTCTTAACATCATAGGTATCTAAAGAAATGTTTAATCATAAATGAGTTTGAGGGATTTTGAAAATAAGTACTGCATGAAACCTCAAAAGCAAGAGAAATGAATGGTTTCTATACCAAGATTGCGGAGGTTTTACTGTAGCAATTTGAAAGATGGGTTCAGAAGTAGCAAAGGAAAGGTGGAGTTGTCATCCTTATACCCTGTTGGTTGAATGGAGCAAGGAGGATCTAAAAAGGAGCAGTTTCTCATATTGTCAGGAGTGGTGATTTGAAAAAAATGGAAATACAGATGCAATTTGATTATTTTAGGTAGAACCAAGACCAGTTCATAGCTTGGGAACATAAAGAAGGATGTGATTGTTTCTCAGGGTTTGCTAGGAGTAAAAGATTCTTCCCTGCAAATCTATAAGATCTTAGTGCATGTGTTTCATCTAAAAAGTCATGCTCTAATTGAAACAGAAATTAATTCAATAACTAAGGCTATAAAGTACATTTAACAAATTTATTTTTGGCTATTTAATGTCAGGAATGGGTTTGAAAATAAATAAAAATGACCAAACAGATAAATGAAATGAGACTATTGCTGAAATTTCTACACCAAAAGGACTGTCAGGCACTAGAATTGGCTGCCTGTGAAAGTGGTTGTCATCATCCCTAGAGGTATTTAAAAGAGGTGCAGATGTGACATTGAGGGCCATGGCTTAGTGGTGGACGTGTCAATGTTAGGTTAATGGTTGAACTTGATTTTAAAGCAATTTTCCAGACTAAATGGTTTTCTAGTTCTACGCATTGAATTTTATGAAAGGCAATAGGAGAAAGGTGTGAATTTTTTATTCTCTCTCACTCTTACAATAGAATATTACCTTTTTAAAATTATACTTCATATTTGAAAGGTGTTCTTTCACAAGCAGAGGACAACTAAAGGACTTGTTATCAGCTAATTAAGGGACAACACAAAAGGTGGAGATAAAACAGCCTTGGTGCAAGCTGTGCCCTCACCCAGAGGGGATAAACAGAGAGGAAAGATCTGCAAGTATGCTAACTAGCAGGTAGGGTAAGGCAGCTTCATTTTGGGTGAGCTGTTAGTACAAGGCTGCATCTGTCCCTCTGCTGTCTCCCTAACCCCAAAAGTTTCCATTCTGTGATTCTGAGCAGTAATCTGATGAGACTCATCAATTGGAAATCATGTTTTCTCTGCCAGCCACTTGCAGAAATTGGGTCATATTCTGTGAAATGAATGTGCTCTATCTTCTGTGATCCTTTTGAAATTTTGTACATCTGTGCAGTTCTACTAATGATAAATGAGATATGCATGACTAACAGGACAAAAAGTTTTCTGATTTCATATAGTTTATTCATATTTTTCTGAGGCTATAGAAGTGTCCTTCCTCATCTCAATCTCAGCTTCAAAGTATAGACATCATTTGAGTATGCTTCTAATTATCTTTTGAAGCGTCTTTTCAAAATCTAAATTTAAGATATGGAATGAGTTTACACCAAATATTTCAAAAAGGAGACATTACTTGCCTTCAGAACAGCAATTACTAAAATACTTTTTCATTTTATTACCTATACCACTTTTTGAGGTAGGGGATTAAATGAGTAAAGAGGATCAAAAAGATAACACTTTCGTTAACAGATGAGGCATGTGCTTTTCATTGCCTTTTTCACCTTTCATGTGGAAATTTGGGGGAATTGTAGTTTCAAAGTTTGAAACACAAACTATAAATTGGTTTCACCCAATCAAATAACATTTTTCTTCCAAGGTGTAGGGATAGTTTTAGTATTTGTACTCACCAGAGTATTACTGTAAACTCACTGATAGAGTAACAACAAATACTGAAATTATTATGAATTTTGTGTTTCCATTAAGAAGATGCACACATAAAAAACAAAAGCAGAGGATGGATATCAGTTAAAAATAAAACTAAGAATGGATGAAAAATTTTACTTTTTTTAATGCAGTATTTGTATAATGCTGAATTAAACCTGGGAATTAAGCCTCATATTAAAGCTTTTGAAACTGCAAAATTATATCTTTCATAGTGAAGAAAGGAGGAAAAAGAAACAGGTACATCAAGACACAGAGCTGTCACAGACGGTGCTGTCCATGATGTTAGCTTGGTCTTAAAATGTAAATGTAACTTGGTCTTTCAAGAACTTAATCAGTTTTCATCATTTAACTGAGTCTGATCCTTTTGGTCTTTTTCAAGTGGGAAAACAGAGGCTCCTAGTATCTTAGTCACTGATACACAAAAAAAAAAAAAAAAGCTACCATCCACCTTGACTGCATAATGAGGAAAATCTGACTGCTAGTTTTCTGCTTCTACAGTTACTATATGTTTTCAGCTAGTATTGCATATGACCTCTAACATTAAACCATGAGTGCTAAATTAATTTGTGTGATGGCATTAATCATGCAAAACTTAGGACTGAGTTCCTCAGCTTTCATAATTAAAAAGTCACTAAGAGCAAGGAATATTAAAACATTCATATGGATTTAGGAATTAAATTGTGGCAGAGGAGAGGTCCAGCTATTACGGAGTAATGGAAATTTCATGTTGTCCTTGCTGTTCTCACATATATTTCCCTGCAGAAACAAATTCAATAGTTACATAGATTTGTTCCTATTTGTGCATGTGGATAGATTTTCATACATTTTTTCAGCAGTTTTTGAAAGATTATTTGAAAATTAATGTGGCAAAAATAGTTTTCAATGTCTGCATTGGCATTCATTACGATGCAGATGCTGTTATTTGTATGATTTATTTATTAGAGAAATTATTACAGGGTATGAGGAAAAGATTCCTGTAGAAATTAGATTCCTGTAATTTCTTATGCTAATGAGAAATTAAATGCAAGAAAAAGTTTTGCAGCGAAAGAGTAAAGCTTAGCAAATATATGTTTGTTCCATATTTGAAGTTTGGATTTTACAAAGCTTATTTTACTGAGTATGAGGAAGAATTTCTAGAGATTGCAGGTCTATTAAAATATTTTTTGAGGCTTTTCAGTCAAATACTTTTTATATGTACCAATGTTCAGTTCTTTAGGTAATTCAGAATATTACCTCGTGATTACAGCAAATTAGACAAGTTTTAAGAACAACAAGTTTATGCAAAGGATTTCTTCTACATTTCCCACTTATGATCAGTTCTAAAGACAGTTATTTAAATAAATATTTAATGAGACCAAAATCTAGTTTATTAGCCTTGAAGATTTGTTCTCATTTATTTCATATTCCTCCTACAGATCACATGAATTTCCTTGTTCTGAGTGTGACTCCCTCCTTGGGACATGACTGTTCCTAAGTATCATTATCACTATAAACTACATTACTGTGATTGGATAAACTGTAATAAAGGAGTCTTTAATAGAATTCATGCAATGAAGTATGTAGCAGATCATTAATCTTAATTTGCTGTTTTTCTTTCTTGAAGAAGCTTGCAAAAAACCTTAATCAAATACTGAGGCACCTGAAATCATAATGTGGACCACCTGAAAAGTTGTGGATTTAATGTCTCATTATTCATTGAAGTATATTCTGAGTTCTGCCAAGAAAGTTTGTTCAAAAATTTTACTTTTCTTTAGTATTAGAGGATAATACTTTGCACAGGTTTTCCAACACTCAGAATACAGGATATTAATATCATTGCAGCTGATTGCATTGCTAGGGCTTTGCACTTATGTGCAAAAAACCAAAATCTGAAGTACATTAAACATTTTAAAATTGGAAAAAAAAAATGTCCCTCACTTTTACTGATTTACAGTTAGTATTTTGGCAGTGCATTAAGGAACTAAGTGAACAGTTGTTCAGTCTGAATCACTTAAAAGTTTTCAATATATTCTAAATCAGCGTAGTGTAAAAAAGCTGCAAACCTTTCTTCTCTGGAGGCTAATAAGTAATCAGTGTTCACTTTCATCTTTCTGTACATTTGACATTATATATGCAACCAAGGAGTAGGTGTTTACCAATTCCAGCAGAAGACGTGTAAATATTAGTGGAGGATCTGCTAGAAAACATTTAAGTAGCTTAAGTCATCCTGTGCAATGGACAATATATAGTAAAAAAGCACATATGAACTTCTCAGTATCAGCTGGTGCATGTATCAGCGCAGGGAATAAGACTGATATCTATGCTTGTCTGAAGGAGGAGTCTATTTTTCTGTATATGCCACTAGAAATATAACTCATTCCATATTTCTGAGAGTAGTAATAATAAGAATAAATTCCATGCTTATGTGCCCAAAGTAGTTAAGAAAAAAAATGGTGATTTATGAAACATGATGAGAGTGTAACCCCCTTGTAATTAAGTGTTAACATCTTCAGAGTAGTCTGAAGCATTATATTATATTATATTATATTATATTATATTATATTATATTATATTATATTATATTATATTAATTTCAAGAATACAA
>PYHW01010133.1:4796060-4821590 GCA_013186435.1 Turdus rufiventris | reverse complement strand
AGGTCCAGTGGTGATGTGGAGAAATCCGGTTTTCCTCTGGAGTCCAGAGGAGAAAGGGGCTACCTTAGTGTCCCAAAACCTCTGCTTTTATCTTGGTAAGAAATGTTGGGCTCTTTCCCCTGGCTGGAGCAACTTCTAATAGGATGAAGTAATTTTATCAGTCCCACAGTGGGACTCAATGGCCCATTAGCAGAAAATTACTCTCTGGAGGAAGGCTGCAGTTGTGAAAAGATAAAGAACAATGGCCCATCAGCAGGTATCTCCTGCAGAGATAAGGATCACTGCCCCCACCCTCAACAGATGTTGATAGAACAGATACCTTTTATCAAACCCTGTAACGTGCGGCTTATATTCAGGTGCGGCTTATATATGGACAAAAGAACAAAATGTTGCCAACACCCGGGATTGCGGTTTATACTCGGTGCGGCCTATAATCGTGAAATTACTGTATATTATGTATTACTGAGAACATTTCTGGCAGTCTATATAATTAACTAAATTTCCATACTAGAGGGGTATGGAAACATATGTCTCTCTTATACTGGAGATCTTGTGACAGAGGTATTGTATCTGCCTTCTGTTCCAGTTTTATTGGTGTAAGATCCATGGTGTGTGCTGCTAAACACTGGCAGTGATTGTAATTATGTCACCTTGCAGCAGCCAAAAGTACTTTTCAGCTTGCTGAATTAAGGACAATTGGGATTCTCATACTTCAGAGCAGCAGCTCTTGTCAGCTTTGGTGCTTGATGGTTTCTTTTCTGCTTTTTATCTTACTCGGTGCTTTCTCTACAGCTTTTTTTACCCAAACCAATGTTTGATTCAAGTAGAAAGTAGTGTAGGTGTTAATTTGCTTGGGATGTGTTTTCTGCCTTACCATAGTACCAAGCCTCAGTTGGGGTGTAAATCTAGTTCTTGTAGCTTCTGTCAAGACCACTGAAGGGTGGTTCAGAGCAAGAGTTTGGCTTGGACGATCAGAGTTTTAACTACAGAGTGAAGTTCTACTCTGGGGAAGCCAGAAGTACAGTAATTTCACGATTACAAGCCGCACCTGATTTTAAGCCGCAGGTCCAGGTGTCGGCAACGTTTAGGTTTTAGTCCATAAATAAGCTGCACCAGATTATTAGCTGCACTTTCGTTCGCAGCGAGGATCCGCGTGCAACTTTCACAAAGTTGCCAAATTAGTGACAGAATCATGGGATCACTGGAGTTTACTGGCTCGGCCCTGCTCGGGGCGGCTGCCAGGGAGCGGCTCCAGCCCCGCTTGCTGCTGCCACCGGGAAGCGGGGGAGCAGTGTCCCCAGCCACTGCCACCGGGAAGCAGGGGACCGGCGTGCCCAGACAGTGCTGCCAGGAAGAGGGAGAGGGGCATACCTGGCCGCTGCCGCACCTCCTGGGGCCAGGCAACGTTGCTGCTGTGCCACCACTGCCCTGCCGGCTGGGGCCAGGCGGGCTCTGGCTCAGCTTGGGGCTGCTGCGGGCTTGGACTTCTGAGTTGGGAAATTTCCAAAATTTGTTCATATATAAGCTGCTCCTGAATGTAAGCTGCACTTCTGGTTCGGGAGCAAAATTTTAAAATGGTGCAGCTTATAATCGTGAAATTACTGTATTTCCCAGACTTGCTTAGCATGTGAACTCCAGATAACTTTTGGCTTCATGTCGGGGTGAGACAAATTCTGACCTCTGCCTGGATTTGTGAGAAAAGATACCAAAGCCCACAAGTTAAAAAGGAGCTGTGTTATGCTCAAAAAAGTTGTCTGGCAAGCATGTTATGGACACCAGAATCACTGGCTACTGGAAATCTCACCCTTCAATTTAAATGTATCCTAAATTGCCCACTGTAAGAACCTCACCTCTTCATTGCTGTAGAGTCAAGAGACAAACCTCACTGCTGGGGCATTTGGTTTGGTGGGTTTTTCAGGCCTTCACCTCCTGTTGGATTAGGATGGCAACTGCTGTAATCATCTCGTCTTTATGGCTGAATTATTTTAGCACATAATTCTTCAGTGTTTTGTCATGTGGTAATACTGTTAACACCAAAGCTGCTCCAAACTTCAAACAGGAAATGATAACATAGAAGGTGAGGAAAATTAATTGCATTTGTGTCAATTGCCTGTGATGCAAGACTGGGACAAATTAATCTTCAGTGACCTGCTTGCTCCACTGATTTCTTTGGCGTTATATTAAGGAAGAACATATCCAAGGAAGAACATTATCTATTACATTGCTAGGAAATAAAAAAGAACTATGACTAAATATACCCTCATAATGAGTTGTAGTGCTACTTTATCTTATGTACATGAGAAAATAGGCACTTCTATTAGTGTATTAGACCATGTCAAATCTCAGATGAAGTCTGCTTCTAGCAGAGGAGTTCTTTTTTCACTTTATGCCAAAATTGTTTCATTGATATGCTACTTTATCCAAGATGGGCATTTTTTTTTATTTGGTGAGCCAGAATCTTTTTCTTTCTCCTGATTTGTTACTGCATTTTTATCTTTTCAATAGCAGTGTTTCATTTGTTAGATTCATCTTTTCAAATCTCTATTTCTGCACAAAAAAAGTAATAGATAATTTGCTGTGCAAGCACTTCTTTTAACGAGTACCCCAAAAATAAATTATTAAACCTAAAGTAGTTTCAAGAATTTTGTAGTCTCATTGTATCTGTAGTGAATGAGCAGGTATTATTATTACTATAATTATTTTTATTATTATCATCATCCTTATTATAATTGTGATCATCAGCATAAGGTATATGAATTCTCACAAGCTGATGGTAGCTGGAGGATGCCTATTCTATTTGTCACCTGGACCAAATTTAAACTTTTTGTTTCTGAGAGACATTCTGTCATCATTACGCTACTGAACAGCTGAGAGCCGTAATTCCACAAACTGGGGTGTATTTAACAATACAGAGTTTTATCATGTGACCTTGTATTTTAAAATTTCAAAAATATTATCAGTTTACATATTTTTGAGTATTGTTATTGTTGTTCTTGTGAAGGTAAAGACATTTGATAAGCAATTTGTCTTAAGTAGTAGCTGAGACAGTGCTGACAGCACCCGAAGCCTGCAAGGCTGGAGGAGAGGAGAGAAAATACATCAACTCAGTGTAACAACTGTCAGCTGTGAGAAAGTGGCAGCATCACTCAACCTGCTACACCACTCTAGGGATCTTCCCTTCATACATTTAAGGGAAGATCCTGTTGCTCCTATTGCTAGGGCTGATAGTGAATTGAAATGTGGCTCTAATAGTACATCTGTAAGTTGTGCGTGTTTTGTAGAATCACAGGCAGCTGTTTGTGTGTTTCTCTGCTTGTTGCAGGAGCCAGGAGGTTTTTCCTTTGTATCATCAGTTGCAGAAATCCACAAAATGTTACAGTCCTGTGCCAGAAATGTTAAGGGTAAAGCAGTGGTTAAAGGATATGTTGACATTAAACATTACAAAACACAAGGAAGAGGGACCAGCTGCTCTCTCAGGGTTTCTGTTCAAGAGGAATGGAATTAGGATGCAATGCTGGTGACCCTTTATAATATCTGAAACCTTCTCCCTTTTCAGCGCAATCCTCCCATGCTGGTGAATGACCTGTTTGAAGATATCAAAGATGGGGTGATGCTAATTGCCCTTTTAGAGGTTCTTTCAGGACAGAAGCTGGTAAGAACTTTCTTCCTTCTAAATATACAAGATAGTCGCATAACCTCTGTGGGATACAATTTTCTGAAAAGTTTCTGTATTTCTATACTGTGAAAAAACTTACTCCTTCATAGGAGAATAAGTTTTTCAACAAGTGGATTATCTGCTTACAAAGCATTATCACAAATTATTACAGGCATGCTTGATTATATGAATTTTTATTACTTTTGCCATGTAGCTCATAAAAATTTCTTATTTGTATTAGTTTTTGCAGTTCATCTGGGTTTTGCTGCTCTGACACAATCAAGGTCTAAACTGCAGGTTATTTCTATGCATCTTGGGAAAAAATAATGAGACTTTCCTTGTTAAATTTATGGCTTTGGCTCAAAAAAACCTCATACAAGCTCCTCAGATTTCATGGGGGCTTATATCCATTTGCCTTGACAGTTGCTCTGCTACTGTAAAGAGCCTGAAATGGTGCCAAATGGTTTTTTCACGGCCAAGTTATGCACAGAGGGGACAGTGTGCACGCAGCAAACAGGCTGCCTCTTGTGAAGCAGGCTAGTTTTGTGCATGGAGGAGAAAAGTGAAAGGACTTTAAGCCAAGGGCTCTGACTTTCCCCAAAGCAGCTCGCAAATCAGGTGGCAGCATCCAAAGGAGCAGTGCAGCCTGTCCTTCAGCCGGCTCCAGGGCTCAGGTACTACAGGCTCCCTCACATGCAGGCAGTTTGCTCTCCTTTTCATTTATCACCTCTGTTTTGGTTGCAGGTGAACCCCAAAATTAGGCAGTGAATCAAACTGCAAAGGCGATTTTACTTTGAAATGGGATAAAGCTGTACTTTCCGTGTATTTCTGCTCTGTTGAAATATATCCCTCTCAGTTTCTGTTGGTCTGAGACAGAAAGCCTCCCTCTTGTGGCAAGCCAGAAGTAGTGAAACAGCAAAAAATTTTAGTGATGGCACCTGTTACAGTGAAATTCACTGGATTGTATTGTACCTGTATTAATTAGGGAAAGACATACTCCAAAATGAGAATAGTGTCTTAATAGTGAACTTAAAGGTTATGTATGCCAGCATATGATATCCTGTAGTAACTGCAAGAGGAATTCAGAATTTATAGTAGGCCTTTGTTAAAGCCATTTGTAACATCCTAAATGGGAATTTTAAATTACAATAGTTGCACATTTGCATTACAGTGTAAAATTCCATGGGGAATTTGATTCCGCTGTGAGTTTTAGAAACCAAGCAAATGTTCTTGATTGAATTTTAAAAATTCTGTTTTTTAGCCTACATGTCTTAAGTTCAGAAAACTTCATTGTTCAGTGGGAATTTAGCTGAGGTTTTAATTGCCAATAAGATACTAGAGAGATGGGATGAAAATTCTTAGGTAAAATGTCTTCACTGCAGACTGATTTTTAAAAATAGCAACCACTTTGACTTATACATCACAGGCAAAAATATTTGACGGAGAGAATGTTGTCTTCTCTCAAATGCATGTTTTTATAGATATATATTTATATGTGTGTATATATATATGTGTGTTTTTGAATGTTTACGTTGGAAAAACAGTTTTCTGATTTAATGATGTTTATGGACTGAAGCCAACACTTTGCATGCTGACTTAAGACATACGTAACTTTTTTATAATGGAATTATCACATTTGTGTCCCCTGTATCTGTCAGTCCTCCCTGTGAATGCATATACAAAGATATAATTCAATTATTTCAATATTCCAAGGAGCATTTTAACATAGGCATTGACAATGAATCTGGAAGTTCTGTTTTTGAAGCATAAATCTAATTGAAGTTTGGTCTGTTGTTTCTCTTTAAGCCTTGTGAGCAGGGACGTCAGCTGAAGAGAATTCACTGGGTTGCCAACATTGGCACAGCTCTTAAGTTTCTAGAAGGTAGACGGGTAGGTACTGGTAGCCCTGGTTTTACTTTTTTTTTTTTTTGCCTTTGTCTTCATAAGGATACAATGTGTATCCACTCATCTGTTTTTATTCTTTAAAGTTTGAGCTATGTGTGCAGTCCTCCATTTCTACACAGTGCTTAAAAAAACCTGCTGTAAAGTAAAAATCGTAAGGTCCAACACTAGAATATATAGCAATGCATAGAGTGAAACTTGTCCTTTTTTTTTTTTTTTTTTAATGTGCTTGCAAAAAAAAAAAAAAAAAGAAGAAAAAATATTTCTGGTCTTCACTAGCTTTTACATGCAAAAATCTACACCCTGAAATTACAGATATGAATATTTAGGACAATATGACCCTTTATTAGCTTGCCAGGACTTCAGACTAATTCCTGATTTTTTCTGGTATAGTCAGTGCTGTGTCAGAAATTAACAATTCTTTTGTGAAATTAAACAAAAGAAGAAAACTTTAAAACTTATTTTGATCTAGCTGCGAATATAATATAAAAGCAATGTATTTCTCCTCTTTTTTCTGACTTCACTCTGTACTACAATGACTCAGATCTGGATTTTTTTCATTAGATTATATGTATTTCGTCCCCTGATTTCTGCATTTTGCTTCAATTTTTGTCAATGCAGATTTTACACCTGATGGATTTTACATCTCCACAATGCTGTTCACTGGGAGTTGTTGGATTTTGGCAATCTTTCCCTCTCTTTGGCTCTCTGACATCTAGATCTAATAAGAGTTGTGTTATATGGGGAAAAATCTTAGAAGATGCCTGTAAAAATAAATCTAAAGGAGAACTTTTTAGATTGAGAACGTATAACCAAGCAAAGACAAATCTATTTCTGAAGAAGAAGTCCACTTTAACTCACTATTGACTTGAGGAAGAATAGTTTGTTAGTATGAAGCATAAGGCAAGGCTGGGCTGAAGAGCAGAGCACTCATTGTACCTCAGTTTCCATGTCTCCACATGGTGGGTGACCCATCCTGGATCCAAGAAATACTACAGCACTGCAGCTGGGGAGCTGGCCTGCACTCAAAGGACAGCAAACACAGATAGGATCTTCTTCCTCTGTGGACTCTCCCATTAATAAACCTTATTATAGCAGAGACTGCTGTTAATACTCCTGTTACACTACAATCTGAAGTTTGCAATTAACAGATATTATTCTGGACAAAATTGGTGTTCTCATGGTTCTAAATACTTTATTTTTATTTCTAGATTTGTCTTAATGGTGTATAAGATAAAGGTAACTCAATAACTGGACTGGATAAGCTGTGCTGCTGTGAACAATAGCCTCATCAGAAGCTTTAGCTGAGTCCCTGTAAATCTTTTGATTTGTAATAGATACTAAAATAACCTCACTTTCTAAAAAAAAGAAAAGCTTTTCTTGGAATTGGTCCAGGGAGAATGACATATATATTTTTTTAAGATAGGGAATAAAACATTTTCTTTATTGAATGGAGGAGGGACTGGTAATGTCAATTTTCCAAGAGTTTTGTCGATTTCTTGGTGGAGAGGGTTGACAATGTAAACGATGGGAACTTCTGCTCTGCCTCTTCCAAAGCAGCATATTTAATTCGGAAAAAAACTTAGAGATCTGGACAGCATTTTGTTTGCACTCGACATTATCTAGTGGATTTCCAACTGCTGATTCAGAGAAAGGCAGTATTTTCTCTGTTTTGGAGAGAGAAATGAGGTCACTTGAAGTCATTCTGCATCTTTTCTTCAGACTGTTCACCAAGGTTTTTCCACAACCTTTGTCCTTGAACAGGCTTGTAGTAGATAGGCACTTTGGCAGCTATTCATATTTTTGTCATGATTGGTGTCTGATTCCTGGTTTTGCTGAGGAAATAAGTACTAACATAGTTGCTAATTTTCCAATACTGCTTGTTTTATTTAATTTCCTTGAGCATTATCTACATGTTAGTTTCTTTATCATATATTCCCCTCTTTATTTCCTTCTATCTTACTAACTTATTTTAGGGTGATGTTTTATTCAGACTGTAGATTAGAAGTTGAGAGTCAATAGTAATGCAATCTGTTCCCATTTCTGTTGAAAAACTCGATTTGACCTTGGACAACTAATTTTTTCCCATTCTATTTTTAAAAGGGCTATTGTTAGGCTTGTCTTGGAAAGAGGCCTTAATCAGTGGTTGTGATATTCTTTTCTAAAAATGCTCTTTGCAGGAGAAGCCCAGCATTCTTTTTTCCATTTTCTTTCTTTTTTTTTTTTTTTCTTTTTTTCACCCCTTTCCTATTTTTATATGCATTAGAACTATATAAAAAAATCCCTGCATAATTTAAAATGTGTTGCAGAGTACTTAATTTCATCTCCTGATTAAATTTTATTGTATGATATGCCAAAAATATGCTTTCTTTGCATTAAAAAAATAGATGAATGCATTTACCTAATAATTAATCATTAAAAATTTATTTTTGTGTCATATTTTTCCTTTTGCTTTTCACGCTAGTCCGTATACAGAGGATCTCCGGTTTGTACAGTGTTTCTATCTAATTTTTATTTTTCTTTCTGCTTGAAATTATTTTTTCTACAAATAATAGCATGGATTGGTCTTAAAAGTTTTCCATTACTTGCAAAGCCTATCTAAATGTGCAATTATACTTGTATAAATGTGAAATTGCACTATTCAGTATTTGTGTTTTTTAAATTGAGAATCTTGTTTGATTGCAGAAATGCATTTCAAATACAGACCCTCTTTGAAATGCATTTCAGGGTTGCTGTTCTTTGTGTGTGATAGTAACACGGTTTCTTTTCTATACAGATTAAGCTTGTCAACATAAACTCAACTGATATTGCTGATGGCAGGCCTTCTATTGTGCTTGGCTTGGTGTGGACCATAATTTTATACTTTCAGGTACTATTTTTTGCATTTCAGTCTCTTGATCAAACAATGGTTCAGATCATTACTTTACATGAACCGGTGTAGTTCAGGTCTTTCACTGTAGCTAAGTCACTTTGTAATTTGCTGAGGATCTGACCCTGAATAAAGCAAGAGTTGATGGTGGGGGTGCTTCACACTGAGTAAAATTAGATATTTGTTTGTGGAATGGGTTGGTCTTGGCCTAGAACCGAGTCCCTTCATCACCAAAACTTATTTTTCTACTTTCTCTAAAGAATACAACATAGTAAAAGAAGAAAGTAATAGTTGTGGATTCTTTTACAAGTATCTTTAGCAACCTCAGTGGTGACTGTGCTGAACGTCTAATTCTGGTGCACTAGATGTCAGTCAGTAATTATTCTCAAACCATACATGTAAACATGGTGATTTCATGATGAAATCTGCCAGTTTTTTGCAAGGATGAAATTACCTGTGAGTGATGTAGATTGAGAAAGGTTTCAATTTCTAGAGGAGAAATTGCTTGCCTTCTGTTGAAGTTAGGTGGGAGGTAAAACTGGCTTCTAAATCCTGTCCATATGGGTTAACAAAGTGAGTCACTGTTCAACACTTAAAATAACAACTAATTTTATTGCTCTTCTTTATGAAATTCTTTGGCTCCCTCATGATGTTTCAGGGATGCTGTTCTCCTCAGCATCAACCACTGTGATGTCTCAGTAGTTCAGAGTTCATCAGAGTAAAAGTTAGTCAGAATTATGTTAACATTTTCATTTATAGCTCACTGAAATGAACACAGAAGATTATGTTTCCCAGTCTTACTGAAACTGGTTCTCTGAATCTTTTTTTGTCATTTTTTGACCTTTCCTTTAGTTGTCACAGGCAGGTACATAATTTTAACATGAAAGCAGGAATCCATAAGAGCTATGATTCTCATTCTGGCAGACTCATTTTGCAATATGGCTACTTCAGATTTTAAAAGACAGCAAAAACAAACATTCCTGCAACATTCTCTGGATATAGCTTTGTTGTGTTAAAGAACCAAATTGTTAATCAAATTAATGTTCTTGAAAGAATCAAGTTAATTATTTTCATTTGATGGAAGATGTAATTACCATCCTACACCCTCAACAAGCACTTTTAATGTGCTTTGCCTGCAGTACATTCACCATTTCTTCACAAGATACCTCTAGTAAAAACACAATTGAATTTATGCGAGAACGGTACAACAGGAAGTACGAAACTATCCAGATGAGATCATTGAGGTTGCTGCCATTCTGTAATTGAATTAAACTCCTCTGAAATGAGTGGATTATTTTATAATCTGAACTCAAAGTGCATGTAAGATATTATCATATATTTTGGTGATAATTTGCTGTAATAGATAACATGACACGTGTGCATGTTGTTCTAGCTGTAGGGTGTGAAGTCAATAATTGCTAGATGGCTCGTGCTTCTGAATTTAGGACCTGCACTCATACATTAGTATTTCTAAAGCTCCTGTAATGTTGTTTAAATAAGACACAGATAATTATAGCTTCTACATGACTTTGACAGTTGTATTGGGAAATTATTAAAGAAACTGGTGTGAATCAAGAAGATTATCTAGAGAGAGTTCATTAATTTTTTTTTGCTGCAGATTGAAGAGCTTACAAGCAACCTCCCACAGCTGCAGCCCTTGTCTAGCAGTGCTTCTTCTGTGGAAAGTGTTGTCAGTTCAGAAACTGCAAGTCCCCCAAGCAAACGGAAGGTGGTAACCAAGGTCCAAGGAAGTGCCAGGAAGGCTTTGTTAAAATGGTTACAGTACACAGCAGCCAAGTAAGTAAACTACAAATGAACTGATTTTATGTTTCAAGTGTAAACTTTTTACTCAAATTCTAAACTCTCTCAGACAGGGATCATCCTTTTGCTCTCTATTTTTATAGTACCTTCCTCTATATATAATTATAGAGCCCTCACCATATTCTTTTTGACAACTGAGTCTGCTAAATGTTAGCACCATATGACAAATCAAGTAATAGTAATGATTTACATTAGTTTTGCATGCAACCGTATTTTCAGTTTCTGACTAATGAATGGGATTATCTCTGACAGAATGAGGAGCTGAAAAGGGAATTAGATGTCTGAATGACAGTACATTAGTCCTGCTGCCAAAACACTCGATGTGACACTGCCAGTAGCACACTGATTAAGCATTCCTCAGTGAAAACTTGTAGGAACACTAAATTCTGGCACTTGCTGTGGAAGGGCAAGTGAGGAAAAGTTCTGTATATCCTCCACAGTTTTTTGATACAATGGAAATATTATTACACAAATTGCCCTGAATCTTCGTTGTTAATTCAAGTTATTTCGGAGTTATTTCTCGCTGTTTCTAGTTAACTTAAGATTTTTTTTTTCCTTTATTCTGTAAGATTACCCTATACTGTTGAAGCTTTCAAAAAGACATTAAACCCTTCATAAATTATATCAGAGATACTATTGTAGTTTGACGTCTTCCACAAAAGAAAATCAGTAAAATACCATTGATTTATTTGTTCAAATTAAAGAATCACTGCTGTTTGAAGACATCAATTGTGCAAAATATAGAGGGGAAACAGTCAGTTTCTCAATGACGCCTCAGAGAAAAAAAAACATAATTGCAATGATTCAGAGTTATGCAGAGGTGGAATACTGTAATTTGTAGTGCAGTGCAGTCTAATTTGAGTTTCTTTATTTTCACTGTTGTTGGTAAGACATTGGCAATGGAAAGTGATCAGCTTCTGTTTCCAGACATGCAAACAAACAAAATAAAAATAGATACATATATTAAACTGCAGTTTTATTGGGAAGAGTTAATAAAATATGTTGGAAGAAGCCAAGTGATACCTAGAAGTACATTTCACCTGGGTCTGCTTCACACTGTAGTTTGCAAGGGCTGCTTCCTTAAAGCCAGTGAAAGTGTTTCACTGATCACAGTGAGATGTAAACAACTTTATTCGGTTACTGTTGCTTGAACCTCCCAATGGCAAGACTTCTTTTGTGTCTTAGTGTCCTGATATGATGCTTGCTTGCTCAAAATTAAAAACAGTCTTATTGTTGATCAGCAAACCTTTCAGAATTACTGACAAAAGAAGCAGTAATTTGGAAGTGTGATTCAGTTCTGTTTACTTTCTTATTGTATATTGCTATTTCTACATCATTTGTGTTTATTTTCTAGTGTACATATTAAGTGTCCTGGGTATAAGAAATTATAGTATTATTCATGCTTTTGTTAAGAACATAGAGAAATTAGTGAATTATATTTTCCCCTAAATAGCAGTCATGTTATTGTTCATGCTATCATTTAAATAATAAATTATTTAAGAAAAATAACAGCTTAGCACAGGTTTTTTATTTTTTTTTATTTGTGTGATATTGATGTACCTAATTGAACTGCAGCAGTTTCAATGGAGTGAGATTTATAAGGAGGAAGATAATAGTGAATGGAGGAGTGTACATCCACAGACTCTGTGTGTGTCATGTAACAACTTTGGGAACTTTGGGCACGTCATTGCTCATTGCTTCATGGCTAATTGGCACTAGCAAGCCCACTGGAGATGAACAAACCATGTAGATGATAGAAAACACTTGGATCTTCATAGGCAGAAATGAATTTATGCAATGGGTAGATGGAGCTGTACTTGACCTGACTGGGCATTACAGGAACAAGTGGTTTAGGTTTAATGATGGGTAATCACTGGGTGGAGCATTCATGTCTCCCCCCTGTTTCATGTAGTCCTGATGTTATGAGCAACTTCTTTCCCTTTCATATTCTTTAGGCAAGTTGGAATTGAAATCAAAGATTTTGGACAAAGTTGGAGGAGTGGTGTTGCATTTCATTCTGTTATTCATGCTATCCGTCCAGATTTAGTGGACATGGAGAAAGTGAGGGGAAGGTCAAATAGAGAAAACCTGGAAGAAGCCTTCACAATTGCAGAAGCAGAACTAGGAATCCCAAGGCTCCTTGACCCAGAAGGTACTCAATGCATAGTTGAAAAAAGCTTGAACTACTTGGCATGTCTTAAGCCAGATGTGCTAATTCATAGTGTTTAGATATTTAAGCAGCATTTTATGCCATTCAGCTAAAAATTTAATTTTCCGTGTTTTATACTTGTCCAGATGTGGATGTTGAAAAGCCAGATGAAAAGTCTGTTATGACCTATGTAGCCCAGTTTTTGAAGTACTATCCTGATCCTCATCATACAGTGACTGATGTGCCAGAGAATGATGTAAGTTTTTCTCGCATAACTATAAGAAACAGTTTATAATGAACGGGGTGGGGGGGGGCTTATAAATACATTTTATAGCTTTTTTTTTGTTTGTTAGATTTCCTTTTGATGAACAGTTCAAATGACGACCAAGCACACGATGAAAACTGGGAAAGATTAGCTGAGAATAAAGGAACAAGTTTTGCAGATGTTTAGTAGGTGGAGAAAATGATCCTGCAGATATTTTCCTCTTTTCAGGAGTAGCAGGGGCAAAAAATAACACTAACAGTTATTGTAGATAGTAGCAAGAAGTTCCTTAACAAGTTTTTTAACGTAACACCAATGGTATTGTAATAGTTTGTTACCTGAAGTAATTTTTCATTTATATTTCTATCACACTGAGTTTCTGGATAAGAAAAAGACTGGTCCAAGATATTGCTTAGGTACAGTGTTTGGGCTTTTATGCTTGAGAGGCATTTACAGTTTTGACAGAAGTTCCTTTCTATTCCACACTGAAGTTTAACCCTTTGCTGTAAGGAATTGTTTTCCATCGTGTTTTTTTCACTGGAATTTGCTTTGTGTATGCTCTAGTGCATTGGCTTTGCACTGTAATGGCTATGCTCAGCAGTGCCAAGTTATCATGAGTCACTTCCTACTGCTGATTTGCTTTCTTCATGGCAAACATGGGAAGCACTGCTGAGACAATCTGCTCAGCCCCAGCAAGAAAGAAAGAAGAAGCAATTTTTATCTGTGTTTCTCTGCATTCCCTACCTAGAGGTAGAAAAGAGCTTTAAAAGGAGTGAGTCTTCTCCCTTATACCTGTGTGAGGCTAAGGCAGCTGTGGCTTCGCTGTTTGATTCCAGTGCCTGAGCCCTGGAACTAATAATTTTGCTTCCTGCAACATTAATCTTGTGCCATACTTGTGCCAGTGTCTCAGCATCCCACTGAGCAGTGGGGCTGCTGAAGAGGACTGAGTGAACACTGAAACCTTGTGCTGTAGCCTGTTCAGGCTGAGGCAGTCCTCATGCCATGGCACACAGGGCAGCTTCTGCTGCCAACAGCCTTGGCCAGGCCTTCTGCTCTGCTGGGTTTGGGTTTTGAGAAACAACCTCACCACCTTCTCCTGAGCTTTATGCAGAGATGATGCAGGAGAATGCAGGATTCAGCCATTGCATGCTTTGCCCCTCTCTGGCTGTTGCTCACAGAGATGGTAGCACACGAGTAATGAAAAGGCAAATAATGAGTTGAATCAAGAATTCTACGTGAATTACTATGAAGCAGAACAACAAAATTCAATTTGACATGCTAACGTGCTGATCTCAGAACCATTTCCACTTCTTAGGTATCACTAAGATATTCCACTAGCAATCCACAGAAATTTGGGTAGAACTGCTGGCCCTGTGCATGTCACACTGCAGAAACTAGTGACTTCCAGAACTTGAGAAGATAATAAGAGTTTGACATTGCCCTACATTTCTAATTTCATCATTCTTTGTTTCCTGGAGAAATAGCTATATTCCTTTTTACTGTCCTGGAGTATCCATGTCCATCTTTACATTATTTGGCTGGTTTAGTTACTTAGGACAGGATTCACCTTTAAAATCGAAAAGCTTACAATACTCCACCAGTAGTCACTAAGAGATAGGCGCTTTCCCAGATGGCATCTTCCTTAAGACAGTGTCCTAAACAAACAATCTTCTTGAAGCCTGTGTTGCAGAGCATTTTACCAGAGATAAATCAGAGTCAGATTAATCCATCCCTTAGGTAATGATAGATAATATGTTGTTGGCAGTTGATTAAGAAGCTTTTGTTTTCATGAACAGTATAGCCCCCTATTTCTAGCCTCTCTGTCTTCCTGCTGAAATAAAATCTAAAGAAATATTTATCACACAATCCAGGTACCTGGGAGAGATAACCTTATAAGATTCTTGTCCCCTTCACTCTTGGAGTAATCCTAATTTCTTATTTTCTTGTTTAAGGTTATTTTTTATCTGATGTGTTAAGTTTCTTCTGTAGAATAAGTTGGACAGTAGATTCCAGATACAACTGGTTTTGTCTGTCTTGTCTAAAGAACTGAAAAGGGACGATCACAGTTTCAGATGCCTACATTTAGTTAGAAGAATCCTACTTCAGACTGGACTGTGTCTGGGTGACTTTTGCTAGAGAGAGAGGGCAAGAGGAGCTTTCTAACCCTGTTCCCCCACCATCCACCCAACTCAGCTGTCGCTATGTTTCCTCAAGATGTGTTGTCCACGCAAATTCCAGTTCATCTTCTCTCCTGATTCAATGCTCAGTTTATAAAGGATTTGCATTGGAAGAAGTGGAGTAATGATTAAAACTTATTCCTTATTTGTGGTCAGAAGGAACAGCTATTTGCATGTGCATTTCCAGAACTAAAAGGGATCTAATATCTCATGCATGGGCCAGCTGTAAACATGTATGTACTCATGTGGTCAACACATCTCAAAGAAACAGTTACTCTAAGGTAAGTAATTATTTTTCCAGGTAAAATAAATCATGCTGTGACTAGCAACTTGGAAATCAGATCTAATACAAAAATTACTTCACTAGATATGATACAGACGTGAGTTTGATAGTAGTTCTAAGTACATCTTTTATTCCTACATGTGTGGCTCTTATTGTTCTCTCTGGACTTTCTGCCTGCTTCACTTTACTTTATTTTGCTTTTTTTTTTTTTTTTTTTTTTCGTGCTTCTCGTTTTCCCATTTGTTTCATATTGCTAGGAACTTCAAGAAATCCCAACTTTTGTCATTTCTTTTATGAAATTTAAGGTAAGGGTGTATGCTCAGAATAATTGCTTGAATTGGGCCTTTCACGGTTGATACCTTTTTTCATCCTGCACTTATTTGACTTTAGATTTTGGTGAGGGTGAGGGGAGAGAGGAGTTAATGTACATTAGTTTGCTAAACTTAACTTTATCTTTCCAATAAAAAGCAATAAATTAACATTATAAATCTAGGTCTGCTCTCTTACATGAGCTGACCCTAAGTGCCTAACACTTAATTTTGCAAATAACAGAAATATTGTAGAAAAGCAAGTCAACATTATAAATCTCAGACTATGCTTTTGGTTTTCTTATGTATAAATATAAACATGAAAAAAATAGATTATAGTTCGCTGTTTCTACACATCTAATCTCATTTTAGATGGATATTTTTGTATGTCTTTAGGTTTATAGAGTAGATAGTAGAGTGTATGATTGTGTTAGTGATGTGTGTGGTTTGCAGGTAGGAAAGAGGGTGGATTCATCTGTAATTGTGTGACATGCTGCTCCTTTTTCATCTAAATTATGATATTTTTAAAAATATACTTTTTTTAACCATTCAGGATTTTCAGATACTTCTAATTTTGTAGTATTAACTGAGAGAAGTTCAGAAATCTAGCACAGATTATATGAAATGAGCATTCAGAGGTGAAGCTGGAAGACTGCAGAAGGGAATATATTGTGAAATAAATGGCGGGTGTTACTGCAGTTGGTCAATAGTGTTTATAGCTTGACCTGTTCCAATTAATTGCCTAGATTCCACGTTCTTGGGAGTTTTTTGGTTGGGATATTTTTGCTAAATACATATATAAAATGATTATACATACATATATATATATATAAAATAATTGTTATATATGAATGACTAGGATCAAGGGTTCACCTTCATCTCACATTATGTATATTTAGCTAGTGATACACTGAAGCAAAGATTTATACTGATAGCAGAATTACTCCTATATTTTCAATCCATTCAAGCAAATTTGGGCCCCTTTAACAGGACTTGATCCATCCTTAGCCTTACACAGCCCCAGTACATTGCTTCTTAAGCCAGAGGAGATTTGAAGTGGTAAAATCTCTGCCCATTTCCTTATCATGGTATAAATTTAGCTGTACTTAAAGCTTACTCCCTCAAAGTATTTCTGATGTAAAGTCTTCCTCTTCTTGTGCTCTGATGAGCAACTAATTCAGAAGATAATCCTGTCATCTCTGACATTTTTATGCCAGCAGAGTTCCCCAGTGTAAGAGGAATTTCCTGAGCAGCAGCTGCAAAAATAGCCTTCTGAGCTTTTCCAGGGATTTAGTCTACTTCTGCAGATAATCATTAATAGTTCATCCCTGAAGGTGATGCCTGGCTTAGCATTCACCCTGTGTCTGTGATACTGCTGTCAGGGAGTCAGTTTCAGTAACATATATATATATATATATATATATATATATATATATATAAAAATATAAATGTATATGTATATGCCAGAGTTTTCAAAATTAGCAGCATAATCAGTTGAATTTGTACATAAACATTTTTGAAGGGATTTGATTTCTCGGTACATATGCAACACAATGGTTCAATGTCCCTGAGACACAGACTTAAACTTTTTTGGGATTTTCTACTGTGTCTGTGCCTGAGAATTTGAACTGTTCACCTTGTTTATAATTGCATGTTAGAGAACTAAACAAAATATTCCTTTCCCAGTTCATAATTAAGATTCTCATATTTTAAGCTCTTCAAACCCTACCATATTATTTAATATGTCATTTTCAAATTAACTCTGGCATATCAGTTAATAAAATAATGTTTTGACTTTGAGTCTCGGCTGAAAACTTTCTTTGTAAATTTAAAATGTACTCCATTATCATATCAGAACTCATAAGCACTTCTCTCTAAATGCCTTCTTTGATGTTCCTTGTCAGCTGAGTGCTCCAGTTCTGTTCATCTCTATAAAACTGTGAATATTTGTGGAATTCTGTAAGGGTAAATTAATACTTTAAAATGCTGCTTGGAAGTAGCATACTGACTGAACCACAGGATTTTAGATAAATTCAAACAAATGGATCAGAGATCAATGGTCCTTATGCTGGAGCAAGCACAAATAGTTATATTTATTCTAGATAACTTCTGTTTGGTGGTTTACCTTGTGATCTATATGCTACTTCAGATGTGCAGACATTAGGAAATAGTTTATATATCTACGAGAATGTCCTTTTGATATTTTTTTATTGAGAGTGAGAATACTAGGCACTAATTAAAGTCTTTTTTTAAGAATGATATTTCATTAAATCCGGTGGGTGTTGATGACAAGTGCCTTGGTGTCTAAGAAGTTAATCTCTTCTGTTGATTACTTAAACTGAGATTTTAAAGTGCTTTAGTATCAGCCAAGGACCACAGACTAATTTGCAGGTGATAAGTGGTGTACTGAACTTGAAACCTGTGAAAACATGGGAATAAATAAATAAAGGATTCATTGTGCATTGTTTCACGATGTAATTTACAGCATCCAGTTAGGTGGTTGCTGAAGCACCTACATCTCTTGCAATTAAATTAAGTGATCGAAACTTGCCTAAATAAATAGTTTTTTAAAATGCAGAAGACTAAATGCTATCTATTAACAGTAACAGAGGAACCATATGTGGTCTAAGAGAGATGAGGCTGTTCCTGTTTAATCTTCAGGTACCATAGAATTATTCTTATCCCAGAGATACTCTATTTCAAAAATATTTGGTCAGAACAGATTTTAGCCATTGTTACATTTTTAAACTGATGAAGTGCTGTTGAAAAATACCTGCTTTGCTGAGATTACTGTATGAAGAGTTGCAGGCATATAGATGCCTGTAAAAGTCTTACCTTAAGGAATGTGAGGAATATAAAACAGTGTTTCATGAAACTGAATTTTATAGTGTGAATTAGAAGAAATAGAGCGTTAGGGCACACTTGTTCCCCTCATGGCTTCAAGAATATCTTACTGAAAAATAAATTGGTAAGATACAGGATTTTCAATCCATTAAGATGCACAGTTTAGCATTGGTTTTACGGAGCTGGCAGATAAATACTAATAGAGATCTCAATAGTCTCACTAATGTTATAACTTCTTAAGAGTAGAGCAAATTTAATACAAAAGTTATTTTTTCATGAGTTAGGATGCTCCCTTTTTATATTCTACTTGATTGGATTAGATGATCTTAGAGGTCTTTTCCAACCTAAATGATTCTATGATTACCCTCATAGAGGGATAGTCACGAATTTTCTGGTTTTCTCAAAGAATCTTGATGTTATATTCACACACACAGACTAGAAGAATACAAATTTTATTCTCCTTCTCTATATTTAAATGATTTGAGAATTTGGAAGTGCTTGGAGTTTTGGCTTCTTGGGACACCATGTGTGTTCAAAGAAAGCCCAGTGTTACAGGTAGCTGGAGCAAGGAAGTGTTATATCTGTCCTATGCTGTTTCTTAGGTATCAGCCTGTGTGTGTCAGAAGACAGGAGCATGAGCTAGAGAGAATTTTGTTCCAGCACAGCTGCTTAGAGCATGCTGACCTCACTGCTACCTGGCTATCAGGACAAGTGTGATAATTACAAATCTGTCATGCAAATTATGTCCAACCAACTACCACTATTCTGAGTAGAGGAAAAGAATTGGTAGAAATACATAAAAATTTTTTTTTTGTCTGAGAAACCTGTCCTTTCCTTGGCTGAAATGAAGCAATAGTTTTATCTTTTAAAAATTATTAAGGGGAAGTTATATTTTACATATTTCAGGCAGCTTTCAAAGAAAGGAAGGAACCATTAAGTGGCATCTTTCCCTATCAGATTCATTTCTTAAAAGACAGTACTTTATTTTTTAAATGCAGACAGTGGCTACTCTTTTTTTTTATCCCATAGTCCAATTTTTCTTCTCTCATGTAATGCTTGAAGTGTGACTCATTTTAGGTGATGAGATGTTACATTTTTTCACTGTGATAGACAAATTTGTTGTATGTCTGTTTCTGACAAATTTTACAGTAATAAGACTTCTTTGGTTTCAAAAAGTATCTTCAGATTAACAGCCAACACATCTGGTACATTGTTTGGAAATCTGAGAGGGACACTTGTATCCTACTTGACCAGCCTCCTTATACAGTGCCCAGGATACTTTCTATTTCCTGATAACCTTTGCTTGTGCCATGTTCACAGACCTGAGACTTCCTGTTAGTGTTTTTCTCTCTCACTGAGTTCTGCAGAGAACTTTGCAGCCTTACAAAGCTGCAGTGCCATTACAGACTGAAGTGGTAAACGGTAAAACAAACATGCTTAAAAAGAAGCTTCGTATACTTGGGTTGTCTTTCTTTTCATTTTCCATGTTAAAATATTCTAAATATTTGGCTAACTTCTGGACTTGGAGCTTGATGTCAAGGATTACCTGGAAGTCAATTAGACAATAACTTTTCAGCAATAGCAGACCAGCTTATAAAATGCTGGTAAATGATTAATAACTCCTCTCTTGTCTCAGTTCAATTAACTTTTACTGAAAATTGACTTCACTAATCTGTTGAAGACTAAAATTGGTTGTTAATACATCTTTAAAGTACTTTTTGTTAATTTAACATCAGATGAAAACTGCTGATGATGTCTCTGACACTGCAATGCCCCCGTTTGCCATGATTTTACTCCTCTAAGACTCGTGTCTAGTTGCTGACTTCTCTCATACTGGGAGGAAAGTGCTTTTCAGTTAGTCTGTAAGAAGGTAAATGATAAGAAAATTGGGCACATTTGCTTACAGCTAATGACCTTGACTTGCTATGGGGATGTTGATTTCTGGACTACATCTGACAGCTCTACTAAAAGCTGCAATGAGTTGTTGTTTTTGGATTTTTGTGGGGTTTTTTTAATGTGTGGTTGTACTATATCATAGAAGGAAGACAGACTGGTGCTAAGAGACCTAAAAGTGTGGGCAGAACAATTTGAAAGAGACATAGCCCGAGCACAGATGGCAGAAACAAGCTTACAAGAGAAGTATCAGGTAAGCAGGAGGGAAACTATGTATGCTAACAAATTTTTGTCATCATTATGTGTTACTGCGGTATGTTATGCAATCTGTATATATGAGAGTCACTATAGTGTTGTTTAAAGAAATAAGAGCACAAAGTGTCTTGCCTGTTATTGGTGGAGGAATTGCAATGTCAGCTCCAACTTTGCTACGTAGGACAGTGCACAGATGGTTTGCCTGACACAGAGCTTGCCCCAGCAGTATGAAGAAGGACTGTCCTAGTTAGAAGAGAGCATGTGTCTGTGCCACCCTTCCAGATCCTGATTAGCTCAGATAGGAGATGTGACTGCAGGCTGGATGAGGTGACAGGTGGAGAGGACTTAGAGTTTTATTTTCATCTGCTCTCTCATATGTTAATGTCTAAATCAGAAATACAAAACTTGGCCTAAACTTTCTCTTGAAGTGTTACTGTTCTCTAAATGCAGCCACTGTCCCAAGTAGCATTAAATCCAGTTGCAGTTTTATCTAATTAACTATTATCTCATTTCATATGGGATTCAGGCATCTGGTAGCTGAAGGGAAGTACAGAAGTCCTGTCTATATATAAATAAAAATATACAAGTAAATATAGAAGTGCTATTCCTCTTTGGGAAAGATTAGGACTCCTACAGGTACAAAATTTCCATAGGTTATGGTTTTCCATAAATGTTAAAGAATTTATCTCCTTCTCTCTCTACTGCAGTTGATCTGATTTTCTCTTTATGCAGTCATTTAAGCATTTCAGAGTACAATATGAGGTAAAAAGGAAACAGTTTGAACTTGCAACCCTGTCAGTAAGAAAAGATGGTAAACTATCACTTGATCAAGCTGTGGTGAAGCAAGCATGGGAGAGAGTTACTTCCAGGGTAAGTGGAAAATTATTGTGCTATGTATTTATTTTTTTATTAAATGAAGGTTGGAATTTAAAATCATTTAAACACCTGTTTGCTATTATTGATTTTATTAGGCATTAGGAACCTAAAAGTGGACCAAATTTCTGGCACTGCTGAATTATTTTGCATTTGTTTTGGGAATATTTACTGCACTGTCATCTTTAATGTTACTCAGAGATAAAATATGAACTTTAAGAAAAGGACTATACTTTGAGATTTCCCTTTACTTGAAAGCATAGTAACAGTGCTCACCTAAGTTCAAGGTGTTGTTGATAAAAAGAAAAGCATACACAATGCCACTTCCAAACCCAAAGTTCGTATCTAAATTGCTAATTATTTGAGAAATTCTAATATGTTTCTTAGCATAACTAACTAAATAAATAAATGAGGTTTTAATTCTGGTTTTTTTACCTATTTGCCATAGTAATAAATTAACATTAATATTTATGATTGGAATTTTGAACAACTGAATGAAACATTCTAAGCAAATTATAATGTTTGACCCAAATTAAAAGTTATTAAAACATTTTTACTAGTATATATCCATACTGCATATATATATATACATATGTATATATGTCATGTATTTGACAGAGGATCTGTTTAAAATAATTCTGGAGTTTTTACATAATTTTAATGATGCTTTCACTCCCATAACTGGCATTGCCAATAAGGCAGTGTTTTACTGCCATATTCTTCCCTCCACACTCTTTTGAGACTCATGTGAACCTAACATATAACAAGTATGTTCAAGATAGAGATATAAAGATTTTATGCAGAAGCATGAATTAAATAACATTGGCAGAAGAAGGTCTTGTATCCCTTACTAATGCCTGTTAACTTATGAAATTACAGAAAATTTGCTTCTCAGTTGTTCCAGTTTATTTGTGATCATTCTGTAACTCAATTGCCATTTAGAAAAGGAAATACATAAATCAACAAATTTTTATAGAGAATGCTGTAATTTCCAAACTCATGTGGAATAATATACCTAGTTTGTCTCAATTATACTCTGTTACATGGGGGTTTGATTTTACAGTGTAAAGTCTGATTTTTATCAGCGTACTTGTTTGTATTATTTAGCAAAGGTGGAATTTCAGTCCTTTTACTTTTATTTCCTAGATGCTTGATTGGCACATACACCTTGATAAATCCCTTCCTGCACCTTTGGGTACCATAGGTGCTTGGCTCTACAGGGCAGAGGCTGCTCTGAGGGAAGAAGTAGCTGTTCAGCAAGCTCATGAGGAAACAGCAAACACAATACACAGGAAGCTGGAACAACATAAGGTAGATGGAGATGAATTCATCCTGTGCATCATCCTCCATTGTTTTCACAGCTTTAAATGATCCATACTCTACAAAGATAATTATTTCTAGTTTCTGGGTGTTCTGTTGATAGCTAAAGCTTGTCATGGTGATTTAAACTGTGATATCTGTGTATCTTACAACCAATATTCTGAATTGCTTTTGGATGCTTTTGCTTCTTCTATCTGAAGTATATCAAGTATTAATATTTTAATGTCTATGGTAAAATTCTGTAGGGAGCTCATAATATTGGGTGCATTGTTCAACCAGTATGACCTAATTGGGAGAAACAGGAAAAAGGGAATAAATGCACTAACAGTGCTGTTAGTGCAGGTGACATTCATGGGGGTGATACAACAAGGAAGAATTGAATTTTGACTTTTTATCTGTTGGATGACAGATAGCATGATAGCCATCTGTTTTGGCAGATAGCATGCTGTGGTAAACAGGAAACTTTTCCAGATGAATTTAAATAATTCTACCATTATTCCTTGCAGAGTCCAAGTTGTCATTTAAAACTAAGACAGTGAGGTTTTTTTCTGTGGATTTGCATAATATGTGTGAGAAAAATGTATCAGTGAAAAAAAAAAAGGCGGGTGAGATGATAAAAGGAACTGAATCAGTAAATAAAAGAATAAAAATGATGTAGAGAAAGTACTTGAGGCTGTATTGTTTTATATTGCTTTTTTTTAATCTATCACTGCTATTTTTAAAAAATTCTTGTAAATTTGTTATTTTTTGTGTTTAGGATATGAGTAGGGTTTTTTCATCCAAAAGCAGTGTTGTGTAATGAAAAGCTGAGAAGCTTCATGGTCATCAGATTACTTTTTACTAGAACAATTGTAGCTCTTCTAACTTTAGTAGTAACTAATTTTAAAACAATGTTAAAATCTGTAAGGAAGTTACTGATTTTTTCAAGGTCTTGTCTTTTGTAATGACAAATTTAGTTAACTTTCTTGCTAGCATCAAATGTTTCAGTATTCATGGGATTTGACATTTGTTTAAAAAAAAAAATTAACAGTCAAACACTCTTTTGTTCTTCGAATCTGAACACTGTAGACCTCCTTTTGATACATTCATAAGAAGTACAAAAGAGTGTGCCCTAAACTGTTTTATGTTTGCATCAGAAATGCTGTGGTGAGGGATTTCCATGCCAACAAATAAACTTTGATATGGGTTAATCTGTGCCAGGGGAGTTTTCCCATGGGTGTGGGATGGAAAAAGCTTCAAGAGAAGCATGAATAATTATATCTGTTCCTGGAGTTTGTTTGTTTTTTGATGAATCCTAATGTGCTACCAGAAATGTAGTAGCATGGGTTTTTTTCAGTCCTTGTTTCCTTGTTTCCTTCCGGTTTGTTTGTTTGTTATGGATTTGTTCAGATGATATCATTGCTTCCTTTTTATCTTTGTCCCATCTGACAATGGGTTATTTTAGTAAACTTTGTAGCTTATGGCCATTTGGAATTTAGTACAAAATGTACCAGCTTATTTGGACAAACCTCATGCAATCAGGCAAGCGTCTGTTTATTTTAGTTGATATTGCTACCAAGATCCAGGAATTAAGGGCAATGTCTGTGCTTGTTGAGGGTCATTTCCAAGAGCAGGATTTCATTTTATGAGGATGCTGTACATAAGTTTTCATGAGCTTCCTGTTGATGTTGGTTGAAATTACTGTGATTTGTTTTAACTCACCAGTGCATGTTAGGGGCATCCCTTGCATCCCTTGTATGGCAAGGTCTCAAATGCAGCTAAGATGTTTGTTCCAAATCTTTCCTTTATGTGAGACTATGTCAGTTTTCACCATGGTAAAATCAGCACATCACCTGCATCTGAGAAAACCTAGCTCATTTCATTTCACAGCAAGGTGTTGGCTGAAGCAGAAAACAGTGAAAACCCAGGCAGGTTGATGGGGATAATAGGGCCATTTGGTGAGCTGAGCCAGAGAATTAGCACTGATTTCTTCTGCGCTAACACTGGGTTTTGGTTGGGGAGAAGCCCTTCCTTGGCACGTAGGAATAAATACATATGCGGGATCTGTACAGAAACCTGCCTTTTGTTCCCTGAGGTGAGAGAGGGGAAACCTTTGTACGATTTTCTTTGCTAGCGGGCTTCTGAGCACCTTGTGCTAGCAGCTGTCTGTCTGCAATAAAAAACCCCACCATTCTGCACCCTCTCAGCCACTCTCTGGGGACTTGATGTGCTGCTGCTAACAGTATCTCTTCAAAGACTGCTGCCAGTCATTCATTTCAATATGTAATCTCCAGGAAGCCGTGTGAAGCGGTGTTGCTTAGTTACAGTTGAAGTGTGCTCTGCTGTAGGGGTTTCGCTGGTACAGTTCAGATCGCAGGAATACAGGTCGGGTACCACATTCCGCAGTCGTTCGTGCAGTACTGAGACAGCGATCCTGAAGTCTTTTGATGGTGAGAGAGTGAAAAGTTTACTAAATATGGAATATGTACTTAGAGAAGGAGCTATAGATCTTCTGCCTATATATAGTAGTGTAGATTAGTTGCTTAAAATTTCAGTCTATACTTAGCAAAGGTTAGTATCTGTTATAAAGAATTAGAGAGTAAATTTAGGAGGATTATGCTTTTGGGATGTTAGCATATTGGCAGACTGCATTTCAGAGATTATTTAATACAGTTAAGGGCTTTTGTTAAACCTTTTGCAGTGTATCCTGTTTTAAAAGCTTTCATAATTGTTAGACATAACTGTAACAGAGCTTCACATAAGGGGGTTCCCTGTGTAAATGATTTAAGTTGATGTAAATTGTTATGTGGTATGCACTGCATTGCATGGAAATGTGAGGGTATGATCAAATAGTTAACTACATTGAGTCATCAGAGCCGGCTTTAAATTGTGCTTATTAGTTTGATAGCCTACTGTGAGCCTTTTCTCCCCCCCCCCCCC
>PYHW01010133.1:4746682-4796002 GCA_013186435.1 Turdus rufiventris | reverse complement strand
CCCTCCCCCCACTCTCTCAATATCTCTTTCTTTCTTAAAATCCAATCAGGATCTGCTGAAAAACATAGATGGTCACAAAAAGGCGTTCCATGAGATCCACAGGACCAGGTCTGTTAATGGCGTGCCTGTTCCACATGACCAGTTAGAGGATATGGCAGACAGGTAAGGCTTTCAATCTGAAATAAAAAGCTTCTGTGCATGAAGGGGAGCCTGCTTGCTTTTTTATCTGGTCATGCAGAGATCACTGCCTAGTTATATTTCTCAGTGGCAAACTGAGATGGATGGAATAATTTCCTAGAATATACATTAAAATATACTGAAAAACTTGATGCTTTTAAGATTGACAAGAATCAAGATAAGCAATAGATTTTGAATGGGAATACTTTTTTTATATTGATCCTGTTATTACTTGTGCCTGGAAGGAATGTTATATAACAGCCAGGATGCATGTGAAAAAAAAGAAAAATTACTTTGCAACACTAAGTAACAGAAATGAACTGGTATTTCCTATGATTATAAAGAAATTTAAGCCATTTGTTGTTCAAGAGTAGTTATCAGAATATGATCATATATAATTAAATGTTTGTAGACTCAGAGGTGAAAGATTAGAAAAATATCTGAACTGTAACTAAAGCTTTCAGTCTCTCCTGCAAAAATAATTATTGCTGTATTTTACTGTACTGTGATTCATTTTATAGGTTTAATTTTGTTGTCTCTTCATCTGAGCTCCATCTGTTGAAGATGGAGTTTCTGGAACTGAAGTACCGTCTACTGTCACTCTTAGTCTTTGCAGAATCAAAGTTAAAATCATGGATCATCAAATACGGAAGGCGAGAGTCCGTGGAACTGCTTCTTCAAAATTATATTGTAAGTTGGGGTTGTCTTCTTTTTATAACTGTTTTTTAAATACTCATACTTAAGTTTGCTAGAAGTGTAAAAGAACAGAAACCAATATCAGATTTGTCAGTCATTAACTTTATGACTGCATTCCCATGGAATATAGAGGTGAATCTGTCTTTCCCATGGAGGAACTTTAGTCAAAAGGCTGAAAGTAAAAATTATTTTCTTTGCATCATTTTTTGAAAAAGAGAAATAATATTCCAGCTGCTGTCCAGTGATTAATTTAGCAAGCATCTCTGGAGGTTCCAAACCCTAGATTTTTGCTTACTTGATATGGCAATTCCAAATAAGTTAATTTCATCTTCTTTTACACATGAATAGAAGCACTTTATAGTGACTACCTGCAGTTTAAGAGTTAAAGACAGAAGAGATTTTTGGCATGCATTTCTATACAGTATTTTTTACAGTCTTTCAAAAGATTAATAAAAAAGAATGTTATTTTACCTCCATATACTTGTTTAATATACTATACCTACTTTTGGGGGAATAATTTTCTTACCTAAAGAATTATTTTTCTTTTCCTTTTCAGGATTAGTATATTAAATCCTTTTCTTTATTTCTATTCTGGAAAGAGTTTGCTCCAGCTCTGCAACAGCCATATACCATGTTAGGAACAGAAACTATTGACTTACAAGTGTTCATTGATAAATTCTTTTTCAGTGTTATGCTGCTATATCTTTTTAAATTCACACGTGAAGTGCCAAGTGTAGGTAGAATGATAGTATTGCTGCACTTCTATGCTAGGGCATGAAGGATTCTCTCAAAAGCAGGGCTGGTCTAAATATTTTTTCCCATCTAAGCCATATAGGGAAAATTGCATGCAAAAATCAAGTCTGAAAAGAACTAATACACTTACAGAACCATTCAGAGCCACGTCAATGAGCAGAGAAAATTATTGGTGTCTTCACTTTATTTGAAAAGAAAATTTCAAACTCAGTGAAATTTGGGTAAATTCTCACTCTTGAAAGTGAAAATTTCTGTCTTTAAACTTCAACAGTTAGTTACTCACAAAAATTCAGGAATCAGTTAACCTCTTCTTTAAACAAGTTTTACAAAATTTAGATAATTGCTTGAATTAACTTAGTTTGCTGGAGTGATGTTCAATAACTAAGTGTTTAGTCCATTTTTTCACTCTCTAGGACTGTAAAAAACCTACTATAAGGTGAAAAGGGAAATAATAAAAAAGTGGATGGCTTGAATTTTCAGGGTTTTTTTGATGACTTTCTTTTTTTTTTTCCTTTTAAATGAACATTAAGTTGTTAACTTGTATATTAATTTCCAAGTGCCTCAATTGTTCTTGTAATTCAGGCTGCTGATGCTGAGGTGGTCTTTAGGGAAGGAAGATGCTTCCTTGCATTTTTTTAAAAATTGTATAACATCAAAATGAGGAAATCAGGACAGGAAGATAAATAGATCTCATTTTCATTCTTGATGGCCTTGACTTCTTGCTCCTTCAAGGTGTGATGGAAAGGGAGTTTATTTGCTTTGGCTTACCTGGGACCAGTTTCCTAGGACTGAGAGACAAGTGTTACTCTCCCAGTATATTGGAAGTCTTACGTAGGAAAGCTGTAGTCAGTACCTTATAGTCAGAGTGACTATATTAGCAGGAGATAAAAATGTAAGTCTGTTTGTCTGCCAAAACAGACTGGGGAATGTCAGCATTCTAGGAACATGCGTAATTAGGATCTGGATAGAACATATGTCTGGAAAATATTTATGTTCTGTAGCTTAAAATAAAAGTGGTGGTTTTTACTTAATCTTATCTTCACCTCTCTGTCGTACACCAGAAGTAAAGGTCAGCACAAACTGTACATCATCAACCTATAATAATATACTGTACCAAATTCCACTTTAATGGAGATACTAGGTACAGTTATCCATGGACTTTAATCCATGGAACTGTGTTTTAACGCTGCTGTGTTAGCACTTTTTTAGCATCATATGCTGTACTGGTTTGGGAAAACTGCTTATTTCTTCAAGGAGTCTTGTCAGATGGTAGACAATATTAACCAATACATGCCTTTATTTAATTTTTGAAAATATTTCAGATAGCTCTTCATACCAGTGTTATGTAAATCTTTTTTGCCCTTTCATGTGAAGTCTTGGATGTTCTGATTCAGGTTAAAATGTCTGCATGGGTTTGGTGAAACTGAAAGTCATGTCTGTCGGATAATTCATGATAAAACCTGTAGGTCTTCATACATGGCAGATTTGTTTTAACGGGAAAACAAAGAAAAATTCTGATTGCTCTTGACTTCTAGTTTCCTTGGTTATAAACAGTTTTAAATTGCATACTAGATAACTGAACCTGACATAGCAACTGTCTGAGGTTTTAAATAGGATAGGTTTAGATATATACTGGCAGAATTATTTTCAGTGCTTTTTTCATATTATATAATATGAGCCAATGAACACACAAGATCTGATTCTCCTGTTTGAAATACATTGAACTTGGACTTCATTTGAAACCTGCTTTATTCAAAATCACACTGATTTTGTCTATTCTGGCATTCCAAAACTTATGTAGATATATGTGGGGTGTGCATTCCTTAATTTTGTAATCTGTAATTTTGTAGCTGAGGAGGGACGAAATGTAGGATAAATTACAGAACCATTCCAAGCACTACATTTCTCTTCCTGTTTTAACACTGGTAAAGTAAGATACATTGTAGAGGTATAATTCTGTATTGCACTGAAAGGAAATAACATTTCTGAAAGACATGTTAAAAAAGGTCAGTTTCAATTGACATAAGGGATAAAGAGGCATAAATATCAGAGGCATAACTTTTTTACCAAAATATTTCCAGATAATTTATTCATCACACTGTAACACATCACAGAGTTGAACTGTCACTCACAAAGGAACAGCACTGTGTCACACTTTAGAAAAACAGCATCTCTCTGTGCAGGGTTCCATGATCCTTCTTTTTTGCCAGTTGCAGAGGAGCTAAAGAAAAATTGAAGAATAAAGCAAATGTTTTTCATCTATTAAAGTGTAAACTGTCTTTCTGCAAAGGCTTAATACAGGAGCAATTGGATTGGATTTTTGTGTTGACATATATGAAGGAAATTTTCTCTTTTATTAAAGTTATTCTGCTTAGATTTGAGTATAAAACAGTTTTCATTAAATAACTTCTTAGTTGCTCAGTTTCTGCACATTCTAAATATCATATGCTAGTGATTTCCAGCAAGACAATAAATAAGAAAACTTCAAATAACCTTTCCATGTGGAAAGTTAATAAATCTGTATTTGTAATGATAGACTCTGCTGTACCCTTAAATTTAAAAGGTGAAATTTTTATGCTATTTTA
Organism: Turdus rufiventris; assembly: GCA_013186435.1. Lineage (NCBI taxonomy): Eukaryota > Metazoa > Chordata > Aves > Passeriformes > Turdidae > Turdus > Turdus rufiventris. The sequence goes on along the minus strand of PYHW01010133.1, from coordinate 4,791,791 downwards.
TAATTATTATATTAAAATATTATTTTATAATGATGAAAATATGAATGGAGGAATAATGAAGTTAAATGTTGTCATCAGTATCCTGATGTAATTTCATATAAATTATTGCTAATCCTAACACCCATCTTTATTTTATCTGTTACAATTTTTTTTCTTTTCAGTCTGTTATTGAAAACAGTAAGTTCTTCGAGCAGTATGAAGTTACCTACCAGATCTTAAAACGAGCAGCTGAAATGTATGCCAAAGCAAATGGCTCAGGTAAGTGTATGTATTTCTTTGTCACTAGCAGATAGGCACAGGGTCCAGACCAGCCTGCTGCATCTGTATCTCCAGAGGAAGGTGTTCATATTCAGGTGTTCTCTTGGGAAAAGCCCATTTTCCTTGCTAACTCTTGGATTATTTCAGTGTTGTTCAATTTGGGATAAAAAATTATGACAGAAACCATATTAAGGTTAGTGAAAATCATGTTCTAGCGCCTGGAAATGCTACCTGGCTTGGCTTAATTTAAAAGAAAAAGGCAACTGGGAGTTGGTCCCAGTATTGTGATTGGTTTATTGGAGGTTCTTCATTAGCTTTGAAAACCTGCAAGAGGAACTCAAATGATAGTTGCAGTATGGATATACGTGAGAAAAAAATGTGTAGCTGATTCAACAGCTGCCTCCTGTCACTCTTGAATACTGCCGAGTTCAGCGAGGATTTGAGGGCAATATTTGACCTAGATAATTGCAGACATGAGATCACTTTAATCTGTGGCACAGTAATGTCTGTGGAGGATTGTTGCAGCTGCTGCTAAGGGTGGGGAGAAAATAGATACCTTTGTTTGTTGGGAAATCTAAATTGTTAGTAACACCCAAATTTTCAAAAGTAAACATTTTTTTCAAGGTATTCTTACAAAGAACAAAAGTCACAAATTTATTCAATGCTATTAATAAAATCTGGTAACAAATTCTTTTCTAAAGAACAAGTACTAATACATCTGGGTTCAGCAATGGCAGTTCAAATTAGCTAAAACTCTTTAAAACAAGTGTATTCTGCGTATTTTATGAAGTTTCAGGGTTTGCTTGGCCTTTTTATTTCTCTGGTTTTTTTTCCTCTGGAATGAGGACAAATGGCAAAAATTAGCAGCAGTTTGGTTTCAAAGTCAATGGCAGAAAGATCAGAATTTCATTCCATACTTTTCAATGTAGGTATGTGTTTTTATATTATACAACTCTCATTTTCTGCTTTTTTTTTAAGGTAAGCCTGTCTCTTCATTTCTTTTATTGCAGATTTGAAATGAGCACCACACACAATGTGCAGTGTGACTGTTTTAATTTAGCATTTATTTCCTAAGTCTTTAATTCGCACATTTAATTTCTCAGTCATGATCTTGTGCTAAAATTGGGCTGTGAACTAAACATTCGTATATAAAAGCCTACTGAAATAGAAGCTACAGTAAAATATAATTCCTTGTTGAGGGTGAATAAGCATGATATAAAGTTAACCTTTACAGAAATAGCAATGAAATGAAATAATCAATGTATTTCCTGTATCTCAGTGGAAGAAGTTGAGAATGTGATGAAATTCATGAGTGATACCACAGCTCAGTGGAGGAACCTCTCAGTAGAGGTGAGAAGTGTAAGAAGCATGCTGGAAGAAGTAATTGCTAATTGGGACAGATACAGCAGCACTGTGGCAGGTCTACAAGCTTGGCTTGAAGATGCTGAAAAAATGCTGAATCAGCCTGAACATTCCAAAAAGGTATGCACTAGTAGCATATGCATATGTAAATTGTGAAATGTTGGTTTGTTTTTGGTTTTTTTCATTTGCTTAGGTTTTTCTCAGACTTTGACATCCTGTCTTCATTCTTGACAGGAGTATCAGTGTTTGCTTGTATAGCATGTAGAGGCAAATACACACATGGAGAAAGCCTCATCTGTGGTACCATGTCTAGAGGCATCTTTGACATGAATATAGGGCAGCAGCATTGCTCAGAGATAGGAATGTTACATGATTCACTCCAAGGCAAATACAGCTCTTAGCATCAAAGTGAGTAATCATGGACTACCTATTAAGACACTTCCACTGATTTTTCTAGATGACAGATTTCAGTACTCATTACCTTCAAAGAGCATTATTATTAATATGTGTTCATATGTTTGATGGTTGATTAATAATCCATTTCCCCAGCATTCCAGAAATCTTTTAGATAATTGATTTTGGGGACCTGCAGTTATAAAGATAGTTCTGTATTTTTTTTCCCCCCTGTTGTAATGTTAGCATACTGAAGGACTAAGATTGAAGTTTGTAACTCTTCAACAATAACCTGGATTGACTTGAATAGTCCTGCATTTAAAAGGTGCTGAATTTGCACCTGATCCCTTTGGAGCAGCTGTATGACTCTTTACACTAAAGTAGGGTTCTCTGGTTGTAAGATGGCAAACTGACATCTGATCAGAATGAGCATTTCATCTTACATGAAAAAACAGTATATTTTTTTTTTTATAGTTTGTTAGTTCAAACTGATGTAAATTAATGGAATATCCTTTTTAAATAAAAATAAACCCAGTGATAAAAACAGGCTGGAATAGTCTAGAGTCAAACAATTATTACTGGGCAGGAACGATGACTTCTGCTGATCAGGGTCATCTTAGATATTGGTATATGTTTCATGTAAGTAACTGGACAATGATTAAAATTAAATATGCTTAAATCAATGTATATTAATAAAGTCAAAACATTTACTTTTCTGTTTAGATATGTAACTTTATCTTCAAAGATTTTTGAAGCAGAAATTTGAACATACCCATACAGTATATACTTGCTTTTAATTTCTAACATAAATCCAACAAGTAATTATTTTCATTCTGATATATGATTTCAAAAATTTTTGAAATTTTTCTTGCTGAAAACCTTAGACATGAAGCTTTATTATTCCACAAATGCTAATTTTTTCTTAAAAATACATTGGCTCAAACCTATTAAAGGTTACTAAGTGGTAGCATCATCCTCCTGTAGATTGAGATACATATTTTAAAAGTTACTTCTACTTTTAATGTTGAATTAACTCTCCACAGTAACAATTTTCACTTAAATAGTTCCAAGGATAGGTCTGATTTAGTAGTTTTATGATTTGATTAATAAAACAAAAATCAATTCTTACAGTGGTTTGTAAAATTAATAGTTTTACTGGCATGAAGAAAAAAACATCTGAAATACCAGACGAAAGATGATAACTATTGTTTGTAATATGACATAAAACATTTTTAAGCATTTAAAAATATTTTTTCTGTAAACCCACAAAGATATCAGTATTATGATACAAAGTTGCTCATTTGCGAATCTTACTGTATTACTTAAAGCCTCTATGTTCCATCCTAGGCAAAGACCACGGTAGCCCTTCATCATGCTGTCATGCTTTCTTTTTCTTTCCATTATCTCTGTATCATTTCCAGACCAACATGTACTACTGCTTGATTTGGAAAAGAAAAAGGCCTGTTGGCTTTCTCATTAGCTTCGGTTTTCTGAAACCTTATTTGAACCTATAGCACTGAAGATCTTGCAAAAAAAAAAAAAAAAAAAANAACTCCTTTGTTTACTTCCAGTACCTCTTAAGCACTTTCCATAATAATTTCGTTCTGACTTCACCTTCCCACACTTTTCTCACACAGCTGTATCCAAAAGATTTTAGAGAGCTCCTAGATCTCTTGTGGTGACTTCCTTAAAAAGAGCTGTGTTGTTTTGAGAATGAGGTGTGCTTTCCAGTACCTTCCAAACTCATTTAAATTTAACACTCGTCTTAGGCTGATTTCTGAAATGGAGAGACTCCCCAGCCAGGTCTGCAGAAGGTAGTGGCTTGTGGGAATAAATAAGTGTGCAGAAACAAGGATGTGAGTAGTTTAATCCACATGCTTTTTTCTTCTTGGCCTCTTGTGACCCTGACCATTGGAAAGCTGACCAGTGCCAGATTCAGTAGTAGACTTCATTTCTTTTGGATGTGCTCATAAGGGTTAGCCTTTGTACAAAGCAAAGGAGTTGCTCTACTGTAAGTGGAAAAACATTCAAACTAGTTTACTCAACTGATTAAATGTATTCAGTGACACATCAGTACCTGAATACTATTGATCTCAACTTTAAGGAATTGAAGCACTGTATGTTGTTCAATTCTCTCTTCAAGATATTTGACCAGTATACAACCATGTGACCTTTCTGAACTTTTAAAAATAGATTGATGAGTTCTGACAAATATAGTTTCAGAATTGTATCTGTGAAACTTAGGATGACACTGTGGATAGGAATTTTTCTCATCTACCTTTGAGCAAAGCATTGTATGGGACCGTCACATGGAAGGTGAATGTTTTTGGAATTACAGGGTAGATTGATAGTCAGAAACAAAATGGATCACTGCCCCCTCCTAAATCCTGAGGATCAGGTAGCATGGTTCAGCTTGAATCCTTCTGATTACCTTTCTGCCCTGAAAGAAGGCACTCTCATGATCCAGTTTGTTTGGAACAGAATTGTGCATGGAGTTGTGCACTGTTTGGGAGAAGGGTAGCAGGGACAAAACAAAACCATGTCAGATATAATGTGGACAATCATGAGACAGTGATGGAGTCCTGTTTTGTTTACTGGTATGGGCGGAGTCATGGAGCCCAGGGAGACTGCCTTAAGAGCAATTGCCCATTGTTTGAGGAGAGAAAAGGAATGGAGGGAATTGTTCTTTGTCTTCTCTACCAGTTAATGTGTGTATACCTGCCTACAAGATGCATATGGTCTATTAGGCTGTCTCAGTGAGGGGAGCAAAGTCATTGGCAACAATCTCTTTCCCTTCTGTGCTCACCTGCTCTGATAAAAAAATCAGTCTTCATAGGTCTTCTGAGAGGCTAGACCTTGAAAAGCTGCATTGGGTTCACAGCAAGGGGAGGAACTCTCCACAGCCTGTATGTGGCCCAGGTTACTATCAGCCCACACTATTTTAGGATAATACAGAAAATACAGGACCTCTGGCAGCATCTTCAGTTATGGAGCTTTCTCTTAAGGAGGAGTTTCATTAGTTTCACTGAAGCCCTTCACTAGAGTAAAACAAGCTGTAAGTAAACTCTCAATAATTTTTAATTCCACAGGTTATATTCACAGACATTAAAATCTTATTATGGCATATTTGATGTGAAGAGCTTCAGAGGATAATTGTTCAATGAGTTTTTATCAAGTCGTGAGTGGGTCAATAAATTTTAATTTTGTGATTTAAGATAAAGACTAATTGAAAAGGTTTTGGAACTGAGTTTTTATTTTCTTCTTTAGGATTTCTTCCGGCACTTACCTCATTGGATCCAACAGCACACAGCCATGAATGATGCTGGTAATTTTCTAATTGAAACATGTGATGAGACCATTTCCAGAGATCTTAAACAGCAGCTTCTGTTGCTAAATGGAAGATGGAGAGAACTGTTTATGCAGGTTAAGCAGGTAAGTGATTTTGCCCTTGTTACTTTCAAATATTTACTTTGTCATTTCCATGCAAGCAAGACAGATTACCCTGTTAGCAGGAATATAGGACAACCTTCTAATTTAAATTAGCAATGACTCCCTGACAGTAATTTATTGTATTGGGTCTCTTCCTTTATTTACCTTTTTGGTTCTACAGTTATATGGGGTGGGTGAGGGGACATTTTCCACTAGCATAAGTTATAGTTTTTCTTCATAGCCACCTGTCTTGATACAGTGAATTTTATTGATACATCTACTATTCTATGAAGAAAATGACTGGTTTTCAGTACCTATTGCTACTGTAAAAGCTCTGTAAAGCTAAAGAGTGAAAATGGTGAAAATTATTATTTTCACTACTCTGATGAAAGCACCTTCCAATTATTGTACTGCAACCATAAGCGGGACAATAATTAATTTAATTAACTAAATTATTTTCCCATTTGGTCAGACTTTAATTCTGTCTTGCCTACAAGCAGGCTCTGATAGTAAACAACTAAACCTACCCTTTACCTGTAAGAGATTCAGCTGATACAAAAAGAATTGTTGTTTCTAGATTTGCCCTTTAAAAATCTAAGAGAAGATGTGCTCTTAATAACACTGAGCTATTTCACACCTCATAAGCACATTAGAAAATATCTTTATTCTTGTCGATATGCATCCATCAATATTGTCCCCTTTCAGTGATTTTAAATAGCAGTTGCCTGTTGGAAGGTACTGAATCTGTTTTCCTTGCTGGCAGTATCATCTCCTATGCAGTCAAGTTAAAAGGGAAAGCAAAAAATGATTGTCTCTCTTTTATTGTAATTTTTCCAGACTGTTGACAAGAATGTTCTCAAGCTTCACTTGCTGATGCTATTTAGGGTGATTCACTGATGTAAATGTCTCTTCCTCTACTTATGCAGCTTCTTTCATATGCTGGCTATGTGGGTTTTTTCCTCACAGGCTTTTTCTCCATTTCTATCACACATTTCTTTCTACTTTCCAAGGCATGTGTTTCCCCTTCCCCTGGCCAGCATTCCTTTATTAAGATTTCCCTTATCCTTTAGTGTTTCTAGGCTTTCCATGCTCTATTCTCTTTGCTGAATTTTCAAAATTGTTTTTGTAGCTAGCTAGAAATGAATTGAACTGTTGATTCTAGGGTAGAAACAAGTAAGTTTGACATTCCTCAGACTTTAAAAGAGGCTGACCTCCTGTATGTGTGCTGTTCATCTTAGCATCATTACTCTTGAAACAAATACAGGTGATGAATTTAGATTACTTTCCATTATTTTGTATTTCATTAAATGTAGTTTTTCTGGCAAATAATTGCACTGAAAACATGCTCTTAAATTCTCTTAACATTCTTAAACATGTTCTCAATTCTCTTAAATCATTACTTAATTGCTAGGTATCTAATTTAGGGTGGGGTTTTTGTTTGGTTTGGTTTATCTTTTTTTTTTATGGATTTTTTTTCCCCTTTACTTTCTCTTTTTTAGTATGCTCGAGCAGACGAACTGGACAAAATTAGGAAGGAGTATGTGGATGGTGTGGCCCAATTAACAGCTTTTATTGATGGAAGCAATACGAAATTTTCAACCCCTGTAGAAGTGTCCTTTCATGATGTCAAAATGTTTGTGCAAGATTTAGAAGTAAGTGTCTTCCTTTAGTTTCTTTCTTCCTCCTGAAAAAGAAAGAAATTTGCACCTCTTTAATTCTGATAGCATAAAATTATTTAAGTATATATTCCCATTATTAATTGGGGGTTTTTATCAGTGGTAATTTTTTTGCATGATTTCAGCTATATCTAAAATATATATAATTGTATTCTATTAGTGAAATTTTTAAAGCAAATTTCCTAAACACTGTCTCAGTAGATATTTCTTTATTTGTAGTTTCAAATCACATTCAGGTGAGTTGACTGATACTCTGGCTCAGTTTCCATGCATTTGAAACATGATCCAGAGTTCACTGAAATCAGAGATGAAAATAATTTATAATTAGAAAATATATCATTTATCAGTCTTTTATTTCCCATGAATGCATAAATACCGTTGTTGAAATATTTTTTGAAACATTTGTTTCAGAATATTAAGCAGAAATTGCCTGCAATGGAAGCTCAGTACAAAGCAGTTACAAGAACGGTGCAACTCATTACAAAAGAAGTTTCCCAAGAGGAAGCGAATGAAATGCTGGGAACTTTGACACGGCTCAAAGAGCAGCTGGGCAAGGTTGCAGAATACCTTTTATATTATATATTTTAGACTGTTGAATTTATAAATAGTAGGGACCTGTATGTAAATTCTCACATATATGCATTTGAACAATTACATAGTACATGTTATAGCATAATGATTGAGGGTGGAGAAGATGTTACTTGTCTTAAATGCTAAGACTACCATCCTTAAGTTTAATACTTTTTTCTTTAAGAAGTAATACAAGATCAGGACTGCTCTGTCTTAAAAAAGAGCAGGTAACTCTTAAAAAAGAGTAGGTTACTTTTTTTATATATAAACCTACAAGCAGAAAAAGTTGCTATTTATTGAATTTTCAATAACTGTTTTTCTTGACTAAAAGGTTAAGGAGTATTCCAGTGCCCTGCTGTATGAATGCCAACGTCTGCTTTCTCCACTGGAAGAACTGGAAAAACAAATCACACATTTTTATGAATCTCTTGAAAAAGTAAATGAAATAATCTCTATCATGGATCCTGAAGCACAGCCAACAACTGTTCTTAAGCAAAAAGCCCAAGTAAGTTTCAAAACATCTTATGAAGGTCTACTGCCTCTGAGTGTTTAGAATTATCTTTCCAGGAATTTGGATTGCAACTCTGTAAGCTGAACAGATATTTCTTCATATTCAAGCAACAGATGTAGCATTATCCTAAAGTCAACTAGGCATAAATACAAAAAAAATTGAAACTTTTGTTCTTATCTAGTGTCCTTGGTTTAAATCCAAGAAGTAAACGTAAGATATTCTTTTTAATCTAGTGGAAATCGGACTGAAGTAATATATTGGATTTTTTATTAAGCAGATGAAAAATTATGGTCAGAAGCTTCTCTAGGTTTCCTTGAACAAAAAAAAAATTGTGGAAGTTTCTTAGACGCTTGGAAAAGTGCTTTCTTTGAAATGAATTGCAGTATAACATTAACTTTTCCTCATGGCTAATAAGCATTTCTCTCTGGGGGAATTCAGAGCTAATCAGAGCTCTATTGCAAAGTTAAATGAAAATGGGATTTTTTAAAACATTTTTTCAGTCTGTACTATTTCATGAATGTCTTCTTTTTCTCTCTCTCTTTTTAAAAGTATATTTCTTATGACTTAATGTGATTTATAATGAAATCTGAATTCCAAAAGCTGGCATGAAGGATCAATTTGTTGAAAGACAAGGAAGGTTAAGATCTCAACCTGCTACTGAGAGCTGTCATTCCTATGTCACTGTTGGTTATGTACAGTTATACAATAAATATAAAAATACCATAAAATTAAATCACAGAACAATGTATTGACCTACATTCTCTACAGCTACCCAAAGGGCTTGGGTTTATGTCTGTATATTGTGTTATGAATAACTAGAGATGCATTTAGGTATGATACTTCACATTCAAAAAGAAAGTTGTGTTATCTGTTTTATTGCATATAATTTTTGAGTAGTCTGTTTGCCATGGTCCTTTGACTTCATCCCTTTTATACGTACTGTCAAAAAACATCTCCCTGTTATTTTGCCAAACCTTTTTCCTCTTTGTTCCTGGCCAGGGTGGATATATGTATTTTTCTTTCAGGATTTGGTAGCTTATCAAGAAAACTGTAAGAAAGATGTGTCCCTAATTGAGAGAAATAGTCAGAGTATCCTTCAGTGTGTGGCTTCGACTGAAGTGTTACAGCATTTCCATCAGTCAACATTTCAGAAGAAAGTTACACAAGTTCAGATTACTTTCCAGGTAAAAATGCCATACCTTGGTACATGTTTCTGAAAATTTGTTCATATGCAGCTGGTCCATCCTATTGTACCTACATTTCATCACTCTGTAGCTACTGTCCTGGGTAACTCTCCTCTCTGATGTCAAGCTATTAATTAATAAGATTTGTCTTTATCGGGTAATCAGGGGTCAGGGGTTTGACAGTCATGTTTTCCATGCACTTACCCAGAGGTGAGCCTGCCACAGAGCAATCTGAGATTTAAGAGAACTTTAACATGCCTCAGTGTCCTTTGGATGGAGGAACCTGAAATCCTACTGTAAGGGCTGCGCTGTTTGTTGTTTCTCCTGACTTTATTATCTTGGCTAATTATTTACTTCTATATTCCTGCACCTCCCCTTTCACAAAAAGCATGGAAAATGGAAACTTTTGCACATGCTACTGTTGCTGGGTTTTGTATTTCCTCAGAAAATGTAGTGAATATAGAAAGCTGCAAATACATTGCATTTGATAATGCAAAGATGTGGCCTTCTTACTATATTCCCCCTTACCTGCTGTTATAAATTATTACTGCTATTATGAATTATTACTGCTATTTTCAGGGCTGTTCAGCCCCAGTCTAGCCCCACTCTAATATGGAATTAGCTATTACACATGGTGGGACTTTTTGGGATTGTCTTGTGCAGAGCCAGAGATTAACTTTGTGTGTCCACTCCAACTTAGGATATTCAATGATTGTGTGACTGTCTTAAAGTCAGATTTTTACACAATGGTTTCTATTACATTTATTTTCTGGCTTTTTTTTTTTTTTCGGTATAAAGCTATCCAGGCTAAATTTTAAACTGCAGAATTTAGCTTATTGTAGCAAAAGCAGATGCACTGTAACTTGGTAGATTGACCATGTTCAAAATTAATTACTGTGTTTCTATAATTACTGGTTTCTCTCATTTTGTGTTAGAAAGTAAACCTATAAAATAAGGTATAATCATACAAAGTGTGACCTTCCTGGAGTTAAAATACTGGAAACTGGCAGTTTTTGATGTAAAGAATACATCCCTATATGATCCTGTTATTATGCAGATATTTTTGATGAAAGAATACATCCCTATATGATTCTGTTATTATGCAGATATTTTTATCAGAAAACCTTAAAAATATTTAGCAAGATGTTTAAATTGAGAACTACAGGTTTGGTTAGCTTCTGGGTACGCTCACTAAAATTCCTTATGCTGAGGTTTGTAATCAGTGAGGATGGTGAAGTGGATGTGCAGTAAGCAGTGATGCAAGTACCTTGTAGGTGTTAAAGTGCTGAACTGCTCATTTGTCCTGGTAAGTTTTCTTACTTACTCTTGAAATTGGAACCCCTGGAAATTGCAGTGCATGGGAATGGACTAAAAAGCAGACTAATGGAAGAGCTGTGACTAGGGTTGCAAAACAAGGATTTCAGCAACTAAACCACAAAATTTTTTCTTTTCTAAGCAGGTTTGTGCCTGGTTACTTATCTGACGTACTGGTGTGATAATCATACAAATCTCTTCCAGGTCAGAAGAACTGTAGCATGGAACTGGTTGGATCCATGGGTCAAACCACCCTCACTTTGAGTCATATTAGGGGGGAGGTAGTTTGATGCTAGGAAAAGTGAAATGGCTTCTGATTGTACCAGGTTCTTTACTTTTGATAACAGGCTTTAGGAAAGAAACTCGCTAATCAAATGGCAGAGGCATTCTGAAAATGTCAGAGACATCTAATCTACTAATTTTTGTTTGAGTGATGACGTCAGCACAAGCCTCAGTTTTAAAAATTGGGAAAATGGGATCATGAGAGGGAGAAGCATGGTGAAAAGCATATACTTAAAAGAGTGATACAAATTAAATGCATGTTTTGTAAGGTCATGGTAAAAGACAGCAAATAAAACTCAGTGTGAAAGTGCCAGCTCATTTTCTTTGCTTGTGACTCAGAATATGGTCAGGAAAGCTGGTGAGTGGAGGAAAAACATAGAAGCAAATAGCCGTTTGATGAAGAAATTTGAGGAGTCTAGAGCAGAACTGGAGAAAGTAATACAGATTGCCAATTGTTGCTTAAAAGAAAAAGGAAATCCTGAAGAACTTCTCAGGAAACATAGCGTGAGTAAATTCTCTGACCTTCCTCATGGAAATCTTTGAGTGCATGACATAAAAGCCTACTTAATTCTAAAACTGATGTGGATTTCTTGCACGTTATACAGATCAAATCAAATTAATGTCAATATTGAAAACTAAAAAGGGAAGTGATCAGCTCACTTACTGATGTAAGATTGGATGTAAGCAACCAGAAGGTGAAAAAACCTAGGGCGGGGTTTTCAGTAGAACCACTGAGAGTTAGAACACTATATTTCAACAACCTCACACATTTTTAGATTAATATCTGTTTCTGTATTATAACCATAACTTACGCATGTAGCTTTGAAATGTATTCATATTAAAATGCCACCTCAGTGTACTGGCTGAGAATAAGTTAATTTGCTGGAATTTAGGTGGCTAGAAATAGTTATTTCCTTTATTTAAACATCAGTTCTTCAGTGGAACAGAAGTAACACTGAAACTTAGAGTGTTTAGGGAACTTCATGTTGGCCTGTCAATATCCAGCTTCATCTTCTCACTTTCTGTCTCCACTTCAGGAATTTTTTAACCAGCTGGATCAGAGAGTCCTAAATGCCTTTCTGAAAGCGTGTGATGAACTTACTGATATCCTCCCAGAACAAGAGCAACACAGCCTGCAGGAAGCTGTGAGGAAACTCCATAGGCAGTGGAAGGTTAGTGAATGACACCTCTGGATATTGTCAATCTTAATTTGAGAGTTTCTGAATGACTTATATATTTAAAAAAAAAATAAAGAAAACAAAATAATTTTTATTATTTTGCTTCTCATACAATTGGAAAAAAAGGGTGGGGGGAAGTATTTTACAATATTAGATATCTCTACACCTACAAATAGTCTATTGAAAACACCCTGTTAAGTAAATTCAAGAGAAGTGAGAAATTAATTATAAAACCTTATTTCTCCCCTGCTACATACAGCCATAATGATACCTGTCTTGAGAACAGGTGCTAGCATTTTTTTCTTTATGCTGATGCTGGCTAATTACAGTTACTTTCCTGACCAAACAAACAAATTTGTAAGACATCAGACCATCAGCCTAAATTGTGTCTTCTGCCAAAGACTCTAACATTTGAACTAACTTTGCTCACCAGCTATGGAATTTTTGCTTACCACAGCATGTTGCTGGTCAGAGTTGGAGTGATGGATGAGGGGTCTCACTAGAAGGCAGGCAGAAACCTCTGAAAGCAATTGTGAATACTATTTTATACAGAAAGTATTTGCTATGTCTTGCCAGGAATGAAGGAGTATCTTTAACCTGCCTTATACACACACATTTTGGTCTAACCTTACAACCTTTTGGTAAATCCAAAAAATTGGTAACAATGGACAAGCTTCTATCTGTTCATGAACGTTTATGTTTTATTTTCTATATTACCGGGTTTTTGACTAATTTTTTTTTTTTAGCAAATTTACACTGAAGTAGTGGGAATAGTGTTTTATCTCTGTGCTTCTTTATTGCCCCTGTGGTTATGTAGGATCTTCAAACAGAAGCCCCATATCATTTGATCCACTTGAAAATTGAAGTACAGAAAAGCAAGTTCCTGGTGACTGTGGAGGAGTGCAAAGCTGAACTAGCTCGGCAGAACAAGGTGTTATCAAGAGAAGGCAATGAAAGAATGATCAAGGAACACATGGTATGAGTTCCATGCCTCCATGGGGGCACTTACTGAAACACATTTTAATGTCAGTAATAAACAGAAGTTCTGACTTCAGCCGCCAAACTCTTTGTGTCCGGCTTATGCCAGATCAATTCTTGAGGTCTTTAACAAAATAATTTATTTTAATTTAGTAGTTTATGAAAAATATATAAATATGCTGGGTGATTCCTTCCAGTTTGGATTTCTGTTGAATTTTCTGCTTTGTCTCCCACCAGTTGTTCTTTGGTGACAAGGGATCTTACCACCTGTGTGAGAAAAGGCTACAACGAATGGAAGACCTGTGCCAAAAGCTGCCAGTTTCTGATCCAGTGAGGGGTACTCTGGAAAGCAGCCAGCGAATCCTGAAGGATCTGAAATCCCAGATAGACAGCACGTACATGAAGCTAACAGAGCACTCTGACTCCTGGAAGGGCTATAAGAGCAGGTGTCACCTTTACTCCTACCTGGATCATCTGTGTGTCATGATAGATCAGTGCCGTGGAAAAAATGTCACTGTGTCACTTCAAATAGAAAACTGTACTTTGTGTGTAAATACCACAGATTATGGTGGAGTTTCAAGTGGATATTTATCATTTTTTGTCTACACTTAAGAGATTATTATTTCATGGTGGCAATTTTTGTCTAACTTTTTTTTCCCTTTATTTTCCTGTGATGTCTTTTGTCAGATTTTCTGAATTAGCAAATTGGATTTCATCAACAGAAAGAGAGCTAAAGAAGATAAAGGAAAATGTTAACGATACTGCCAAATACAAGCAGTGTAAAGCATCTGTGGGGGTGAGCCCTTAGCTTATATTCTAACAAAGCTGTGGTCATTGCTATTGGAATTTTGGATAAAATTTTGCTCCAAAATTCTGTTTTACTACAGAGACCATCGTGGCTCTGTTGATTGCTGGTATTCTTAAAAACTTTACTGGGAGAAAGTTGCACATTGCAGCAAAATGTGGCAGAAGTTCTTTTAATAATTTAGAGTGACAGTCCTTTTCCCTCTATATTTAGAACATTAGAAGTGTCCAGGCAGATAGAAAAAATATTTGCCCCTCATTATATTGCATGCAGAGTTAAGAGTGCTGCTCAAAGAAAAGAAAAAATTTCTGGATTGTACATTTTTTAATAGTCTTATATTCAATTACTTACAAGTAAGGAAATCTTCTGTTATAAAAATTATCTTCTCCAGTAGTATGACAGGGGAGGAAAAAATATTCTACCATTCAGTTTTGTTCTGCTGACTGGTAACAGAGTGATAGAATAGCTGAAGATTGAGTTGGTTGGTTAAATTAGTTTTGAGCAATAATTTATTATGTCACTTGCAACTCGACCCATTCTGTTTTTTTAATTTCACATACTAGGAGTACCTACATACTTTAGATGTTCATTGAAATTCATGAGCAGGTTATAAGTTTAACTATAGGGAGAAACATTATTAGGATGACCTTGAAAAAAACTGTTATATCCTTAGTTTAATGGGTGCTTCTGCTTCAAAAAATCTGACTTGCTCATGTAGTTTCACTGCTGCCAACATCTCATGAGCACTGCCACAAAGATACAGATTTCAATTTCAAGTTGAAAAGAGGTGTGGATAAAAGACAATTTACATAGGGAAAAAATTACACAAAACTTTTTATTGCGTGGAATAATATATTTGGGAAAGTCAGCAACTCAGTTTTAAATTGCTACTAAGAAATATGGTCAATATATGGAAAATACATATGTGATACCTGCCCTCTGTCTGTCTGTCTGTCTATCTGTAAAGTAAAAATGTTTGTGAGGGAAAAGTACTCCACTACTAACTTAAGAATGGTCTAATTAGTAGTGGAATAAAATCTGTGGAAGAAGTAGAAAATTCTAGCCATTGACTAAAACAGAATCTGATAGGGTATGCAAATAGAAAAATACTGCATTTCTAGTGCTTCAAGCTAAAGAAAAGTAGTATGTTTACACTACTAATCTTTGAACTTATGCCATGAATTTACATATGCTGATGTATATATATAACATTTATTGATGCATTTTGTTTATTTGAAAAAAATATATTTTGATTTTTTTTCTGTAGGAAATTAGGAAGCATATTCACAAGCATGGAGAAAATCACAGCTGGCTGAAATCTAGATTTGCTGTTTTGTCCACACTATGTCCTGATTTGGAGGCTAAAGAGACAGAGGATGAGCTTTGTAAACTTTCCAACGACTTCAAGAGACTTCTAGATTTGCTGGCTGAGGTACAGTATGAGGGACACAAGAACTCCCCACTGACAGTGTCACATGAAATGACATCGATCATGGCTTCACAAGCACAAGTTCCCTGCTGTGTTTTTTTAATTAAGCTGCAAGCCTTCAGCAAGGAAAATAAATTTGTACTCCATGGGTAGCAAAGCACTGAGAGTAGCAGGCAAAAAAAAAAAAAAGACATTATCATAGTGAATCTTCTCCCTTTCCAGAATTGGAAAGTATCACAGTAAATGATTCTGCAATCAAAATGTCCTTTTTTTTTAGTTTTTTAAAATCAGTTTGTAGTGAACACTGTCAAAACCATGATGTACATCAGGTAGTAGATATAGAATTTCACTTAAATAATGATTTATTTATTTTATGCTGAGATAAAGCACTACTTTGAGGTTGTTTCTAGTCATTAAGGATGTGTATCACATCCTGAACTCACAGGAAAAGGCTGCAGATCTCTGAGGCCCAAATGAAAATGAGATACTGTAATTGCAGAAATAATGGGAAATTTCTAACTCGTAACAAACAAAACCTCTTAGAAGCACTGAACCCTTGAGGGTACTTACTGCTTCACAGTTTATACAGTGAAACAAAAAATCAGGTGAAACACAGAGCATCTTGCCCTTAAAAGGTGGAATAGACCCATTTAAAAGTGAAAAAAGAGTTCAGGAGACAGAAAGTGTTCAGACTTCAGACCTGAAATTCCTTCGTTATTGTCAGTTCTTGTGGTGGCCTTAAAGGGTCTTCAAATGTATAAAATTTCTGTGTATTTAGTAAAAGTTCTCTAAACTTTTGTGGTGTGAAAACTGTTTGGAAAGTTAGGGCAAGAAAAGTAATTTCCACCTGACTAAAAAGCTTAAGAGTGTGTCTTTTAAATTTGTTTTTTAGTTTTTTAGGGGGTCATTTTTGGAATTAAATAACTTTTTTTTCGTTTCCTCTAAGAATCAGAACTAAAGGTAGGTTAATGAGAGTAACATAATGAGGGTAATATAAGAAAATAAAAGGTCAGATCTATACTTGGTTTGAATCTAAAAGTATAATATAAATGGCACTCTATAATATAAACGTATATCATATGATAGTATAATAGAAACACATATATATATAAACAACTACTGATTCTTAGAAGTCTGAATACTGTTTATAAATATATTTTTAATCAGATGGATGAGACTGTTTAGACAAGGGCTGATACTGGGTATTGCCAGAGTTCAGCAATAGTTTTTGAGATTAAAAGCTAAATATTTATATAACAGGAAAATAAATGACTTTACAAAGCATAAATGAAAGGAAAGGAACTGGAAAAAGAAAAGGATCTAGAATAGTTTATTATTAAAACCTTAAAACCCATGAGGAACAGAGCCTAAGAGTCATCTACATGTATTTAGCTGAATCACACAAATAGAGCAGAACTTTCTGATATGTTTAATGGATATATCTCTCTTTTTTATAAAAGTTTGCAAACTGAGACTGGATACTACACCACATGCACATTGTGGTCCATAAAACCAGGGTAATACAGCACTTTAATGTATTCATGATTCACCAAAATACTGTGCTCACAACACTCCAAATGGCAGCAAAACCTTTTTGTGTGTTGAGTAGTGCAGGTGTTCTGGAACCTGGGTCAGCCTGGAAGGATGAGGATAAGCGTGTTTTTTTAGTGATCAAAGTGTTTTCTAAGTAGCTGTCACACATGGCTATTTGTCATATGGCAGTGTAACAGGGAGTATGTTTGAACAAGGCAAAAATCTCTCCCCAGTCACATTTTAAGTCTAAAGATGCTTTTCCAATGTAAAGTTAAAGGTGTCAAAAATGCTGGAGATAAAAAGGGTTTAAATATAAAAAATGTACTATATTTTTGAAAAGGTATTCCAAATATAAATGTAACCTTAAAATATGGATGTGTCTTTCAACATGAAATACTCAAAATTATCTATGATGTTAGATTGAAAATACCTTAGGTGCTGTAGGAGACTGTGTCCAGTACAAAGAAGAAGTCAAAAGTGCAATTGAAGAGTTAATCAGCAACTCTAAAGAAGTCCAAGCAGAGGCTGAAAAGATCCTGGATACAGAAAGTTTATTACAAGCTCAGCAGCTACTGCTTCATCATCAGGTAAGGCAATTACCCATGTCCATATCCAATTTTTTTAAAAAGGCTCATTTATGTCATTATAAAATTTTGTTATGTCCATTAATATGTCTTTATATTTAAACCTGCTAGAGTTATAAAGGAATCAGTTTCTTTTAAAGAAAAATGTTTTCAGTTTCCTTTAAAATGCTAGTTGTGGACTTTTATTTTGTATGGGGTTTTGTGACACAAAACACTAAAAAACAAGCTTCATTCACTTCAAATTTTGTGTGAGTGTACTCTGCAAGTGTGTAGACTCTCCCTTTTTATCTTTCTGTAGCTTGAGTTTCAGATTCAATAATGAATGATACTGCCATGATACTGCCTTTGTAAATTCCTCTATTTTAGCATTTTGATGTGTCCCCAACTCTAAATGTTGGAGGGAAGGTGTTACTCTAGCCTTAACTCCTTCTCTGGGTAGCTGTTTTTCTGACAGATGTGCCTCCATTCTGCAGGAATAGAACAGGAGGTCTTTTATGCAATGATAATGGATCAAAACATCTACAAGCTACCGTAATAATCAATGGCATGGCTTGCATACAGCAAGAATCATGGATTTTAAGGCCAAATATGGGAAAATAACTTTTTGAGATGCTCAGAGCTAATGAGAATAGGAATAATTTACTGTCCATGTTTGGGCACTGTTTAAGTTTTTTATGTTAGCATATATTTCTGTGGAGTCAGCTTAGTGTCTGAGCAATCACTGAGTCTTACCTGTGTCATAACACATACAACAATGCTTATAAACACCAAAGAGTTTAGATAAGGTTTGTATTCAATTCTTTAAATACTCTACATTCCTTATCCATTTTAGGAGAGGTATTAGAAATAGTTAACTTCTCCTTGAGCTCTTTTTGTTGTGATATGGAGTTTACCCAGGCAGAAATATATATTGACACAGACCTGAAGGTACCCAGAGTAGAACTGAGCTAGTTATGAGTTTACCTAGCAAGGCTGGCTGGGTCAGGCACATAATAAAGGAGAGGGGATGTATTCATAGGAGTTTCTGATAGTGGTACAAATCTAGCACAGGTGCTTTACCACCTCCAGGACAAAGTTACACAATTTAGCCATACCCTGCTGCTCTCTAATAAGGCTGATATATTGCTTTGCTCAATCTGAGCTGGAGTGCACAGCAGACCTGGATTCAGTCATGAGGAATACATGCACCTGTGGCTCCTGCTGTGCTTGCTCAACTGCTGCTGCTTCTGCCTTCTCAAATATGCTTTGGATAAATGGCCACATTTTCACTCTTTTTATCACATCCATATGCCACAAAATTTGACATTTTGGAAGCTAGGGCGTGTACTTGATGAGTATATGAGTATTCTCCAGAATACTTGCCCCAGTTTATCCCTTTGCCTATTACTCTTATTGCATACCCCTGCAAAAACAGAAAGGGGCTGCATCGTGCCAGTTTGCCAAAGGGACTAAAAAGTCTAATCACTGCTGTTGGATGAATCCTTTCAGCAAAGGACAAGGAGACTCCGTGCAAAAAGACAAGATGTGCAAAAGCAGATTTCCCAAGCCAAGCGGTTGCAGATTGAGGGTGGACTGCCCAGCACAGTACGAGAGGATTTACAAAAATTAGAGGGAACATTGGAGAACATGCAGCAGACTATGGAGAAACGGGAAGAGCAACTGCAGGTGAGTCTTTTGCTCATGGAAGTAAGACCACATGCTTAGTTCTTCCTCATTTTCTTTTTTTAAACTTAGTAAAAACCAATTTTTTTAAATATCAAAGAACTGAGCTCATTTTCTCACCTCCTGACTCTCGGTCCTTGGGGTTTTCATGATCAATACCTCTATGAAAACTTCTTGAAGCTGTATATGACTTAAATAATAAATAGCATTCTGTCTTGAAGAGTTTAAAAATCTCAACTATTAAGCCATAATAGTTAAGAGTTTTAAATAATTTACCTGTGAATTTATTTTTAGATGTATCTTTTCTGGTTAGTAAAGATGATGTTGCTCTTCAGCTGAGTGTCCTTAGGCTGGATATTAGGTTAAGAACACCTGGTGTGCAAATCTAATCCTCACAACTGTGTGAAGTACATGCTGTGATCCTAAATTTAAAGAAGGAAGGAAAAAGTCACAAGGAAATTAAATGGCTTGCTTCAGCTTGTATAACTAATCATGGACTGAATTTGGGTTAGAATTTATAGCTTCTTGCACCTGTATGTGATTTGCTCTTTTTTAAAGTCACCAAAATTATTTCCCATGAGAAAACACAGTATGAGGAACACAATCAATAAAACTCAACTTCTTAATATAAGCATTTATTATTGAAATACTTTTTTCTCCAGAAAATCCCATATGTAAAGTCTTAATCTGTGCTTCAGAATCAAGACAATTGTTTAAGCTGTCATAGTTCTTGTGACTGGTAATTAAATGCTGTAGGTTAATCAAAATTCTACATTATCAGAAAAGAGCAAATAGCTTCTTATGTGTGGTTTTCTTATGAGTAGGGATTTTCTTCTACCCTTTTACTGTAATTCATTTCATTAAAGAACTTGCAAATCCTTTTGATATTTTTGACTACTTGTCACCCTAAGTCTCTGCATGTATTACTTCAGATTTCTTACAGGACATTCAAATATAAGATTTAAATATTGCTGACTTAGAGAACACTGCTTTTTTCACACAACTTAATATCTACCAGCAAACATGCAGGGATAAAGTTTTATTTGGTTTAGAAGAGTTTCATCTACTCGCTGTTGAGTAGATGGCTTCTCACGAAAAAATAATTTATTTTATGTCAAGACTTTCTCTTTTTTCCTTTTTCAGTAATGTACAAGGAAAATACATTCTCTCCTTTGATCTCCTTGTGTTCCTTTTTTGGTTTTGTTTGTCTGTCTTTTAGGTCACAATAAATAAATGGGAGCAGTTTGAAAGAGACAAAGAAACAGTAGTAAAATATCTCAATCAAGCAAGCTCTGTACTTGAACGTATCTTAAACTTTAGCAGTTTGGAGAGCCTCTCCTCAGAACTGGATCAGACAAAGGTACTGACTGTGTGAAATGCAGGAGCTGAGGTATCTTTATGCCTTGCCTGTTGGCACAGGCTGAGTGAATTTCCTTCAATCTTTGCATGATTTTCCATTAATGCCAATGCAAATTGCATGTACACATGAGAGATTGCAAAAACTTTTTAGAGGTAAAAAGTCATTTTGTGAAAAAACATGAAGGATTTGTCAAAGTCTGCATCTGAAGCATACATATGGAAGTTAATATTATTTTGAGGACTTCTCATTTTATGCTCAGTAATCATCTATGCTGGTAATCCAGTGTCAAGCATTGCATGTTAACATTATTTGGCTAAGTTGTGTGGAATGTGACAAACAGTACTCTTAGCCTTGAGAAGAAAAGGGAGAGACATCTACGCCAAAGACAAAAGCCGTAACATGCCATTTGCCCTTAGTAACACAGAATTATCCCAGCCCATTTTATTTACTACTACAGAAGTAGTAATAGCTTTTTTTCCCCTAAGTGCCATGGTTTGCACACTGCTGCTAACCTTTCATGAAACCAATAATAAATTATACCTACCTTGAATTGCTCAGCATCGATTGCTCTGGTGTGTGCCTGTAATGTTTGTGACAGAAAACAATTGCTAAACAAAGTGAAAATACAAAATATCAGGTAATGCAAAATCTGCTTGGTAAATGGTGAGATCTAAAAATTAAGTAAAGATGTATATTAGTTTTTGCAATGCAAAAATAAATTTCTTGAAGAGCTATGGAAGAAACTGATTTTTTAAGTTAAAAACTTTTGCGCATTCAGCATCCCTTGATAAATTTAATTCAGTCTAGTTTGCTCAAATGGATCAACTTTCTTCAGAGATTTTTTTTAATGTATTTACACATTCAGAATACATATGTAGGACCATATCTGTATTTTCCAACCATAAACATTGAGTAAAATTACTTTTTGTGTAAATATATGATGCTCTATAGTTGTATTAATAAATCTTGCATCCTTACAGGAGCTTTCTAAACAAACTGAAGCAATGGCAGTACAGGCTGAGAATTTGGTGAAGAATTCCTCTGAGATACAGCTTGGTTCAAAGAACAAGCAGTCCCTTCAGCATCAGGCAAAATCAATCCAAGAACAAGTGAAAAAAGTGGAAGTTACTCTTGAAGAAGAGTATGTTCTTAACAAGTCGTAATATTTATTCTTCACTATAAGATTGTATCAGATTTCTAGACTAACTTGTCAGTATTTTGTATTGTCTCATCAACTCTGTCATTTACTGCTTGGTCTGGCATAGTAACCAAGTTATGGTACCAAATATGTCAAAAGAGTGTGTGCAAGCAAACAAATTATTTTTCTTTAATTATATGTAGCTCATAAAAGTTAGTTACATTTAACATGTCACTCATCCTTAAGCCCCAGTTTTTTGAAGAAGGGATAATTGAGCTCATTCTTGAGGCACTGGACTCTTTCCAAAAGAAAAATCTCAAGAGAGCAGCACATTTACCACATTTGCCTCAGTTTTCAGTATTCCACTTTCTCTGTAGGAGTGTCAAGAAGTGCCTTCGTCTTCGCTGAATGCCCAGATTGTACTTTATGGGCTATATCAAAAGCTGCTTCTGCTGCCAAAAAAAACAAAGGCATAATTTTCCAGATTTTGTTTGAAAATGAAAGGTTCAAACTTCAAGCTCCAAGGAAAGCTTGGTGAATATTTGTAGCTTTTTGTATTTGTAAAAAATTCTTCCCCTCTCAAGTGAGTAATTCAGTTATTGAACTTGTTACTCAAATTCAGAATGTTTCTATTCTCATTTTAACCCTATACAGATACATTTGTATGTATGTATGAATTCAGTATTTTTGCATACACTAGATCTGATAGACAAGTCATAGATACTTGTGCCATTTATATTTTTGTCTTACTGGAATTACTCTCTAGAATAAATTGCTGTATAAGATTAAGCAGGTACCATCACCTCAAACAGAATATGAGTGAAGGGCAATGCCCATATAATTGGGAATTTTTTCCTCACAATGACCACTGCCATCTTAATCTGATTTTTATTTAGTGTCATTTTCTCCCTGATGTGAAACCATAACCAGAATAACTAGCCTGTGTGGCAAATGGTGGTCTGACTATTTATGTGATACTTTCTCCAACATGAAGTGCTAGAGTGATTTGCAGTCAAATTCTACCATCTCTAATTAAATACTTTATATGTAATTTTCTCCACTATTGGATAGAAAACTAGTGTGATTTTTCAATCTAAGAAATTCACTCTTCCAGCAATGAATATTTGATTTTTAAATAATATTTTTAAATGAAAGTCATCATTGATATACCCTTTCAATGTAGATGTGAAATAGGTTTTAGTTGAATGTATAGATTATACAGAATGTCTGGTAGTGTGACAGATAATAAAAAGCTAAATACCTTCTGTAAAAGATGCAAATACATACAAGTATCTATAGGGTATCTACAGAACTCATAGTAAGTGTGTAAGGGTTATATTTTGAATTGCATCATCAATAAAAATCTTGGCCAATTAATTTAAAGTGAAGTTATTCCAAATTCATAAGTTACATAGTGTGCCAGTGAACAGGAAAAAGAGAAAAGTTTGAACAGCTCTCCAAAGTCAGCTACTAGATCTTAGCCCATCTGTTTTGCAAGGAGATCATGCAGAGCTGTGCAGTGTGTTGGGATTATGTTTTTTACGGTCTGTGGCTTTCTTAAAGAAACTCCAGTGAAGGCATGCAGCAGCAGTTGTGCCACTGATTTGGTCTCTGGATTCTGATTTCCAGCTGTATTTTCATGAACTGGACTTGAGTGAAGTATTTTTGCACATTGTTTTCTACAAATAGCATGAATTTGCATACACTCTTATCAGTAAATGGCTGTTGACATACCTAAGGTTTTTTAACTTTGAAAATAAATACAAAAAAATAAAAATGCTGACTTTTACATTTTTAGGCTACATCTTTTCTTAAAGCTTCCTCTAGCTTTAATGAGGGGGAAAAAAGTTTAAGACTTTTTACCATGGAATGATTTTTAGGCTATATTTAGAAGGGAAAATGTATTTTGAAATTTTGTAATATTCAGACTTCTATGATGAAACTTCAATATTTTCAGTGAAATAGAAAATATGTGTTTTGCAAGCTGTGTGCAGGGCACTGGTTTCAATTACTTGAGTAGAAACTTGTATACTGGAAGTTAATGCTGTTAGGCCTTGTATAATGGCCTTCTTATTTGTGATCCAAAAAAAGGTGCTTTGTTTTCAGTCCTAGACTTAGAAAATCAGTCATAATTTGTCTCTGTTTAACATACCTGTAATGTAAAACTACTAACTCTGAGGGCATTGAGTCACATTTGTTGTTGATTCTTTGGCTTGATATGAAATTATTGCCACAGCAAACACGAACTTCCTGTAAGAGAGGGAGATTGCTGTTACAAAAAAACAAGATCAATAAAGCAGGCAAACTATGGTGACTGTGTGTATGTCCACACATTTCACTGGCTTTTAATTATGAACCTCTATGAACTCAATTATCTAAATATCTAGATTTCTGTTAGCATACCGTATTATTTCATAGAAATTTCACCCTGTTGATGCTCCTTTTCCTTTCTCTTCCTGCTGTGATGAGATTTTTGTACAGCTGATGAATAAAGCTGTACTTTCTTTCATCTCTCAATGTCCCCTCTATCACTAATGCATTTGTTTGACATTTGGTGCATAGTCTAAGTGAGAACCATATTTG
The DNA here is from genome assembly GCA_013186435.1 of Turdus rufiventris. Lineage (NCBI taxonomy): Eukaryota > Metazoa > Chordata > Aves > Passeriformes > Turdidae > Turdus > Turdus rufiventris. The sequence goes on along the minus strand of PYHW01010133.1, from coordinate 4,767,562 downwards.
AGTTTAGATGCAAAACTTCATCTTCTAAAACAAGAACTTTGAAAAAATGACCCTCCTGTAGATAGAATAAGTTCCATTTTTATTTTAGCAGGAATATGGACAGCTTCATTATATTAAATTGCTTATTCTTTCTAATTGATTTGGTTAATTTTAGTATTAAAAGCATGGAAATGGTGAAAAACAAATGGCATCATTTTGGCAATAATTTTGAAGCTCTGTCCATCTGGATAGCTGAACAAGAAAAAGAACTGGAAACTTTGGAAACATCATCTTCTCCTTTGGACATACAGATCAGCCAAATCAAGGTGATTAGTTCTTGTTACATTTAGTATTAAAAGCCAATTTAGCTGTTATTTTGCTAGAGGCCAAATGAGAAAAAAGACATTTTACTTGTTTCAAAAGTATCACGATGAAATGATGGCACATTTTATACATGAATATACCAAGCAGTAAGGTCTTATATAAACTAAAGGAAAATTCTTACAGGTTGCCTTCTCTTTTAGTGTTTAGTTTACATATATGAAGTCTTTGTGTGTGTGGTTGAAAGCGTAATTTATACCCTTCTTATTTTTTGAGTAATCTCAACAAAACAGTTACATAAATACAAGTTTTTTTTGGGGTTTTTTTTGGGTTTTTTGAACGTACAATAGCTAGTGGCTATAGAATTTGATTTTAATCTTGCAAGCTAAAGTTACAACTTGATTTCTGTATCTTTTATGCTGAATTAATAAAGAAATGATTGCTCTTGGTAGCTTGAAAACCTACACAACATTTACTGTGATTGTATTTGCACTGACTTCAGTTCTGTGTACATTCCTGCAGTTACACTGTGGTTTAGTTTAAAATTGCTGACTGAGGTGCATATTGTCTCCAAGCATTGCATTTCAAGGGCTGACTTTGTATACTTCCACAAATGAAAATGTACCTTCAATGGAATGGCATGTTTCTAAGGGTATAGAGTTTTTCAATAGGCAGTGCACATTGCCATTTTCTTTTTTCTGTGACCTGCTTGTTCTTCAGGAGGTGCTCAGGTGTGCAGCTGCTTGCAGACCAGCTTGACATTGTTTCCAAAGGATCCTATTAGGCACTTATTTCATGTGACAGAAACAGTTTATCAACAGATTTTTCTGTTCTTAATTTGTTCACAACTTTACAAAGACTAAATAAAATCTCTTGACTTCATTATTGAAGAACAAAACTATGCTTGAATTCTTGCTTCATCACACAGCAATTCATAAACAGTTTCCTTATGAAATGATATGTATGCACTTATTCCACTGGCATATATTATAGTGTTGTCTTGCTTTTCAATAATTAGTGGACAGGATTCTAGTGTCTAAGACAGAAAATAAGTGCATCAAATGATGCTAATATTGCATTACAGTGTGTCAGTTCTTGTCTGTCTAAATGGAGCCTTCTTAAGCCCTACTAGCCTATTCCAACTGAGTTCCCAGAAAGGTTGTTCCTTACTGTAGATGCAGATAAGCAGTAATTTTTTTCACTGCGTTGAAAGTTTCTGAAAATTCCATCATAATTCTTACACATTTAAACACCATGGTGAGCAGATGATGTTTATGAGCACCTGAGTGAACAGACATAAACCAGAAAATCCTTCACATAAGGCACAGGGTATTTCATTGTATCTCAGGTGAACTAATGAGTTGTATGAGCCATGATGTGTGGAAATTCATGGTCTCCTGTCCAGTGCATGGACATAGCCTGCTTCTGCAGGGTTGCTTTTTGCCTGATTTTGAAGAATTTATTGCTCTGTCATAAGCTTCCTGATGAGCTACTCTGTGTCACAACACTAATCAGCATACTTAGTACATAATTTCTACTACACTACGTTAGTAAGGAACATTTAAACATTGGGCAAATGAAAAAAAAATAGCGTGTTCCTGGGCACCTTGGGCAGACCAGGCAAAAAGCCTGGAGTCAGCTGAATGTAATTATCCTACATGGTAGTGATAATATTCTGCTTTTGGTGATGCTGATTGCAAAGCCCCAGTGACTTCAGCAGAGCCAGATTTTCACCTACACGTTTCTCTGAAATTCCTGGTGGAACAAAGTGACAGTTATCACAAGTAGTTACCATTGGTGGCAGACTCAGTGCAAGTTTGAAAGCCTCAATTATCCACCTTCTTTTATGTAACGGAGTGAATTTAACAGAATAGCGTAGGAGTGAGAAAGCACTGCCTCATTTGTATCTGCTGCATTGTTAGATAATTTCAGCTTCAGGGCTGCAAATCCAGTATTTTTCCTCAGCAACACGTTCTCATGCAAAAAAAGATATTTTATGATCCAAATTAATTCAGAGTATATTGCATAAAGAGAAACTATAAATTCTTATAGCACCACTTTTTTTTTTCTGACAGTCACCCTGCTGATTTTTGACTGAATGTTGCAGTAAGCCCCTCCTGAGCTTTATAATGGCTTTATAAGAAAGAGACCATATTTTTGTCACAATTATATTAGAAGTTGGGCACTACCTATGCTTTGAGTGCATTTTCAAGAAAGTTTTTGGTTGCTTTCACGTACATATGTGTCTTAATGTTTTTTTTTAATCTGAGAATGCTGTTGCCTATTTCAATTTCAAAGAATTTGCTTGGATCTTTCAAATCTCTGCCAATGAATGTTTTCCATTGCTTGTTAGAACTCCATGGACGTGATACATCAGCAGCAATTAAAAAAACTAAACTGTTATGATTAAAAAGCATATTTCCAAATTCATTGGTGCCAACTGAATAAATACATACTGAATGAGAAACACTATAAATTTCTCTTTTGGATGATGTAGTAGTTGAGTTTGCCTTTAATATGTAATAAGACAAGTGCAAAATAATAGGAGACAGTTGTTGTCATACAGCTGCTGAAATGTAAAGCCAGTACAAGTTTGTCTTTATGCATTTACTAAATGAGTTACAGGACAGATAAAAAATTGCCAAAACCAATTATCACCCTTGTTTCATGGTTTCTTATTTATACTGTAACATGGCTCTTTATTCAATCTTCTGCATAAGGGCACAGTCACCCTAGCTTATGATCTAATTAAATGTATCCTTTATTATACCATAGTATTTTAAATTAGAAAATGAACACTATCTCTACTGTTTTCTAATTATGGCATGTTTTATTTGGTAAGTGCTTGAAAACTTATTAAACATAACTAACCAACTGTTAGGTTTCAGCTCCTTGAGAATACTTTTTCAGTGTCACAGTCATGTTTTTCCATCTTCTGTTTATTTTTAATCTTAAAGAGAACTGTGTACTACTTTACTGTGACATAAGAGCTGCTAAAATGTGAACCATCCTATCTGCTTGAAAATATGCACCTCAGCCAATTCTAATTGTGCTTCATGCACACTGTTTCTAGGCCAGTCTGTATTTTAAACCCTTGCCATTGATAGTTTCAAAAAGAAAAAGGGTATTTACAGGTCATATTAAGGATTTTGGGAACTAGTTATTTCAAGTGGTCAATGAACTCTCCATAATTTTTTATGAAGGATGTTTGTAGCACTAAGAGAAAAAGGAATAGGAAAATATTGTTCTAATAATTTAAAACTTCTTTTGAATCTTCTTATTATTGCTTTACATTTTAGGTTATTACTAAAGAGATAGATGGTAAAATAACTGGAATCTCAAATCTAGAAGAGGAAGCCAAGTCTTTTTCCCAGTTTGTTACCTCTGGAGAACATGCACATATTAAAGCCAAACTGACTCAGGTCAAAAGGTACTGGGAAGAACTAAGAGATCATGCACAGAGACTGGAAGGAACAATCACAGGGAATGCATCAGCCCAGCAGAAATATGAAGAAAGTCTTAAACAGGTAGACTATGAAAAATTTAATGGATTGTTTGCAGCAATTTATAGAATTACTCTGTATTTTTCTAAAATTGACTATAAAAGCATATTATAACAGGATGAACTAAAATAAATAAGTGGATTTATAAGGTAATTGCAAGACCTAGATACATAAATTTGTGCTTTGAATTACCTAAAAGGCAGGTTCAGAAAGACAGTAAAATATACAAACTCAAAAAATTATGTTGTCATCTAGAAAACCTGTGTGATTCTCCTGGATATTGCACTGTTGAACCACATCCATACTTCTTATAAACACTTTTAATGTCATTTTTGGTTGATAGAAGGTTGTAAAAAAATGATTTAAATATCATTATTTCCCCAGCTTGGAGGAACTAAGCACTGTTAATATCTTTTCACTTCAAAAGGTACTCAGCATTACAAAGGCTTAGGATATGAAATTCTCTTAGCAGCAAACATTTAAAAGATGTTATTTAAAGAAACATTTATGTAATTCCTGCTGGTTTTAGCTTCTGGTTTGCCTTTTTTTTTTTTTCTTTCTTTCTTTCTTTAATAGGTGCAGCAGTCAGTATCTGAATTTGAAGCTAAGCTAGCTGAGCCTCTCACATCATGCTCTTCAGCAGCAGCAACATTTGCAGCCCTTCAGGATTGTACGGTGAGTGTGTGGCCAGCTGTTCCTGGCACGTGTCCCTGGTAGGGACAGGGTGTCACACTGACCTCCTTACAGAACAGCCCGTAACCCCCAGAGCAGGTGCTGCCTGATGCCACACTGCTGCCTGTCTGGGTGGGCAGCCTCAGGGAAGGCTTAAATACTTCCTCAAATATTTCTTGTCACCATTTCTGACAGGATTGGAAAGTTTCTTCCCCAGTCTAGGGGGAAATAAGCCTCAAAGTGCCACTTAATCCTTCAGGTTAACTTTATGCATCTAAAATAATACAAACAACAGTCTTTTAGACATTTTTCCTCTAAGCTTTTCACGAAACTTGGACTTTAGTATAGGTGGCACTGTGATTAAAGAAAGTATATCCTTGGAAGTAGTTTTTCTTGGGCAATGAAAGACTGGACAGAGTTTCAACTTAGAAACTGTGTTGCTGGGAATCCATGGGTATTTGGATATTTGGTTCAGTCCATTACAAAAGGAAAACAAATACTGGATTGGTATTCAAACTACAAATAATCCCATCTCAGGGAATTTGGTGTCGTATTTTTTTTCTAATTTCTGATACATTTTTCAACAATAATCATAGCCTTTCTTTCTAAGAAGTATTTTGCAACATTTTAGTCAAATGCATATAATGTCTTCTGAACTTAGTGATTGATAACTGCTTGCAAAGGCTGTTTTCAAAGGGGTCCTGGCCTTCTTCAAAAAAGCTTGATACTAGTTGAGGAAAAATATTTTGCATATGGGGAATTTATTCAGACAGCACGTGTTACCACAATTTTTATTGACTTTTAAACATAATTAGTATGTTTGAACATGCTGTTATAAGGTCTTTTTCTCTTTAGGGCATCATGATGATTAAATATCTTGATGTGAAATTATCAGCAGCTTGTTCCTGTATAATTCAGATTTCCTCCTATATATGATTTCTTGTAATTATAACAATTACTGTTGTCATTATTGCACACCTGTGAGTTGGAATTTTCATGATCTTAAATCTGTTTAATTTTGTGCTTTTCTGACTCACTGTACCACACTTCAAACATTTTCATATGGACAAGTTTCCCAGCTTTCTACAAACAGCAACACTGGAAAATATAGTTAACATTAGATGTCATTTCTATGAAAAGGACCTTTAGCTAATGCTGACGGAAGTTCCAAGTAACTCTTTCCTTCTTCTCCCATGTCGTGACATTGGCCACAAATCTGGAAGTCCTCACCTGTTGGAGTGAGGTTTTGAGTTTACCCTTTATAAATTAGAGCAACTCTTAGACCGACGTGAGAGAGTCCCAAGCTTTTTGTTGAATTTGGAGCTTTGTCCAACATGGATGATGCTGTGTCACATGCCCATTCAGGAGATCTGACTTTTGTTGCTGAGTTTTTCCCCTTTAGCACTTGTCCTAGGGAAATCTTTTCCCCTACAGTCTAGTTCATTGGTGTGCTGGGAGCATGTTCCTAGCGGGGACCTGAACAATATCTAAGCTATGAAGTGACTTCATGATCTCATGGATGGATGTACCATTGCTTCAAACTTATGAGTAGAACTAGGGAATTTTTCCCACCATTGTCATCAACTCTGTTGTTTATGTATGTGACTTCTGTTTCTTTTGCATGCTCACTAGGACCTTTGTCATGCTGTAGAAAAACTGAGCAGCCCTCTGGCCTCTCTCTCGGCAAGTGTCCGAAAGGTGGCCAACAAGGAAAAAGCTGCTCAAGAGGTCACAGCATTACAGCAGAAATATGAAAAAGTGCTGGAAAGTGCAAAGGAGAAACAGAGCTTGTTAGAGAATCTTCTGGCTCAGTGGCAGAAGTGAGTAAACTCCCACATCCGTTGTGATGGACACAGAGACCTTCCTGGGCTCGGTGTGTGAGGCTGAGAGGATGGCTTGGTAACTCTGGGTTGTGGTTTTGCTAGGCAGGAGAAGGAGCTGTCTGCCTTCCTGGCCTGGTTGGAGGGGTGTGAAGCTGCAGGCAGGCCTTCAGAGCAGTATGTTTCTGCTGACAGAATTAAGCTGGAAGGTGAACTGCAAGCACTGCAGGTATGTTTAAACTGAAATTTCATCCTCCTGCATTTCCTGGTGTATTTCTGTGTCTTCTAAAGGAAGGAATTACTCAATTATAGTCTGACAAGCCAACTGATTTTGGGCTTTGCAAATCTCCTAGGAGGTACTACATTATTGTTTGCTATTTCTCAATGACTTCTATTACTTTTAATGCTAAAGAAAAAGATGCCTTGGTATATTCTATTATCTGTCACGGAAGGACATTGTTCTGTTTCCTAGAAAATTCTTTCTAGAGAAATTCCTTTATTAGGCAATACTTCTTTTCTTTTTTTCTGCATGTGAGAAGCGGTTCTCAGATGAAAAAATGCTCAAAGATTTTGAAATCACAGTGGAAGTCTGCTTTCTGATTTTTTTTTTTTTAGCACAAAACTTTCATCCTATTCTAAATTATGCCTTCCCTTTGAATTTTTGTCATTTGTTTTAGATTGTTATGGAGCAGTTGTCCAAATGTAACATCTTTTATACCTTCCTTGAAGCCAAGTAGTACAAGTTTTCAGTTTCAAATATTACTGAAGAAAGAGAAAATTAATTAAGGGGTTGGGGCTTTTTTGTTGTTGTTGTTGTCGAGTGTGATTTTGTTTGGAGATTAGTTTGCTGTTGGTTGCTTGTTATTTGGATTTTTGTTTGTTTTTTGGTTTGTGGGTTTTGTTTGGTTTTTTTGCTTTGGTTTTGGGTTTGGATTTTTTTTATATTTTGCTTTGTTTGGACCAGTTTGCAACATTTCCTCACAATTCTCTTGCTGAACACAAAATCTGTTGCAAATTTTAGCCACTGCCATCATACAATAGAGCTTTATGGAAATGTCACACTTTGTCCCAAAGGAGAGAAAAATACCAACTTCAATGAATCCCTACAAATTTAGCTGTCTGAGAGGTGTTGAGTACCTGCTTGTTTTTGTTATTTTGCATAATGTGGTGCCGTGCTTAACCTAAAAGTTTTTCATTCCACTGTTATCCCAGGATTTACGAGCAGATATTGAATCCCATACTTCAGTCTATGAGAGCCTTTTACAGTTAAATGAGATGCTATTTCCAACAGCTTCAAAGCAGTGTGTGAGAACAATAAAAGAAAAATTTGAAGAGCTGGATGAAAGGTGGAAAGCTTTACCACAAGTTGTTGATAAAAGGTTTGTGCTTCAGAGTGTTTTTTACATATTAGAGAAACCAACATGCAGATGAGGAAGCCCAATCCCAAACCATATTTTTTACAGTATTACCATTAGGAAGAAACTAAAGGTTTTAGATGAATATCAATGCCTAAACTCTCAGGAATGAGGGTGGAGAATCCCACATGTTTATGTTTATGATGCCATCTTTTTGACATACATCCCCCTATTTTTTTGGTAGAAGAATCTGTTTGAAGGAGTGTGGGGCAGGAAATAAATGTTGCATTTCCTCAGTTACAGTTTCCCAAGTAAATTCTGAAATCTCTAATAATCTGTTCTTGATTGTTTCAGTTATATGCTTTATCTTGTGCAAAGCCACACTACTGTATTTTTAAACTCACTTTGAATTTCTAATTTGCCATAAATACTATAAATGCTCAGTTGTTAGGCTGCTGGCTCATGTTAAGCTCAGAAAAACTGTCTCCTTTATTTCAAACTGTGTATTATCATACATTTAGATTTCAATTCTTTCCATGATGAGCACACATATTTTATGATTTTTAATGTAGCTTAAATAATAGGTCCTGGTAAATGCCATAATCTTCTAGGTGCTTTGTCAATATGATTGTTTTAAAATATAACCATCTTCTACATGTTTAAAATTAGATAGAGAAATTTCTAATGGAAATGGAAGGTAAATTACAAGGTCTTTTCTAAGGTCAAAGTTTAGACTTAGTACTTGGGTAATTAATTCTGCTGAGTACTCCTCTGGACACATTTTTCCTTTGAATTGTGTTCAGTCAGATCAGACTTTACCCTTTCTTATTTCAGTGGAAATTGAACATCCAATTCCTCACCTCCCACCTAAATTCATGAGACTCTTACCTTAATTCAGTGTTTCAGATGACAGGCAAGAATTTCTATGACTGAAAATCAAAGTTTAGCTTCCATCAATAACATTTTCTTTGCTGGGAAAACACCCATAAAGAAAATTTGAGGAACCTACCTTGTTTTTTAAGGTATCTCTAATGGTTGATTTAAATAAAAGGGTGGAAACAGGAAAGATCCGAAGGTGTTTTCAAATGTTAATGTTATTCCCCAGAATTAAAAAATCAGTATGGCGAATGATAGTAATATTTCCTATTTTCCTAGAATCTGGCATAGATTTTAATGCTGACCAGTCAGCTGTGTGTTTGATTATGGGAAGTGATTAAATTGCTTTCATATTTACATCTGACATTCTATAGGATCATCTTCCTTCAATCACTTGTTGCTGAGCATGGGCAGTTTGATGAGCTCCTGCTCAGGTTTTCAGACTGGATTAAGCAATTTCTTGCTGAACTACAAGCCACTTCAGAGATAAACACAGCTGATCAACAACTAGCTGCATCTCACAATAAGGTAAAAACTTTTGGATTTAAATATTAAAGATGGAGAAATTGTACAGTGCATTGGGCTAAATACTCATCTAGAACTGGAAAGTAATTTATTTACTTGAAATCCAATATGCTATTGCAGTCACATACAGACTTCTTATTTGACAATTTTAAAGCAAAATTGTAACACTGAACTATTCCTACTGAAAACCTCTCAGTAGGTCTTGTTTCATTTGTAGGTTTAGTACTAAAATATTTCCTGAGCTCTTGATTTGAAGAAGAAACTCAGCCCCCTATTTTTTCTTTCTCATAGAACCACTCAATGGAAGTTGAAAGTAGGAAACAGGAGTTACAAACTCTAAAAGAGCACGTAGAGAAATTGCGTTCTTTCAGCAGCCCAGAGGACCAGCAGACATTGCAGGGAAAGACTGAAGATTGCTTTCAGATCTTCCAGGAGGCAAGTCAAATAACTACCCAAAGACGGGATGCCCTGGATCAGTTGCAGCTATTCCTGGAGCTCCATAGTGCTGCATCAGGAGTGCTTCACCAGCTGAGGCAGACAGTGGAGAAAACAGGAAATATGGATAAAGCTAAATCAGAGTTACTGGAGAGGGAACTAAATGGTGCTATTAAGGATCTTAACAAGTTGGAATCTGATGCTGTGAGTTTGGATGGTTCCCTTACTAAGGCTCAGTATCATCTGAAGCACAGCATTTCTGGGCAGAGGACATCCTGCAGGGCTATGGTGGATAACCTGGGTGTGGAACTGGAGGCAGTTCAAAACCTGCTGGGAACCAAACAAAGTGAGGCAGAAGCTCTTGGAGCCTTGCAAAGATCTTTCATGGAACGTAAAGAGCAATTACTGAAGAGCATTGAAGATGCCGAGGAAAGGACTGACAAGGAGGGTCTGAAGGAGACAACCCTACAAGCCTTCCAGCAGAGGTAAAAACATTGATACCTTCACGCTTGATTGCAATCTCTAGACATTTTATGATTCACTGGAGGCATGTGTCTGTTTTCAACATGGGTATTTTGTTTCTTGACAAGCATACATATCTACTGAATGAAATTTTGTAAGTGAGTTATTTAAATGCACAAAACACTAAGCAAGTCCTGCTAATCTTTTATATTGAAAGAACAGTCATGAATGTCTACCTCTTAAAATTATATTTTGTCCAAATGAGTCTAAGATCCAAACAGCAATTAGAAATCCCATATAACATAACTACCTTGGAGAACTGTAGATTGTACATGGGATGATGGGATTAAAGACATTTATTGTATTAAAGTATTAATCTAAATATCTGAGTATATTTCCAGGTAACTGTTTGAGGGGGAGGTATAAACATATCTCTATGATTTTATAGCAGTATATGTATCAGGAAAATCACATTCTGAGTGCAGTTCTAGCAGGAAAAAAACCCCTCAAATTCTTATATTGTAGGAAATATTAGAAAAAGGGAGTTTTATGCACAGTAACTAAGTACAACTGTTTCATTCTTTCTTTCTCCTCTCTTGCAAAAAAAAAAAAAAAAAGAGTAAATTTGAAACCAGTCTTTTAACTTGCAGATTGAGGATATTTAACCAGTTAAATGAAGAATTGAATTCTCACCAGCATGAACTCCAGTGGCTCATGGACAAGGCTAAACAAATAGCCCAAAAAGATATCACACTTGCTCCTGAGACTGACAAAGAGATAAATCGTTTAGAATCTCTGTGGAAGGATACCAAGAAAGCTGTACATGAAAAGTAAGTAGTTTTTAACTTAAGAAAAGAAAGGAGAAGATCAGGAAGGAGACGGAGTTATTACATTTAATATCTTGCTGTATTAGTTACAGTGAAAAACAGGGCTTTTAGGTTAAGTAGTTAGTAGAAGATGAAAACATATTAACAAGACTATTTGTAGCAGATGTATTTATACTTTTAATAAAGCCACAGATAGGTCCTCAGTACAGTATGACAGATACATTTTATTACATACATACTATATTGCGTGTTATTATTTTCTGAAAAATTAAAATTCTCCACTAGATTTTCACTATTGCTCTTCATGTGCTCCTTCTAGCACAAATTTTCATTGGTTATGTGTTTCTGACAGTTCTACATTCAGTGGTCCTAACTAATTTTAAAATTTAAGTACAATAATTTCACAGCTATAAGGCGCACCGGATTATAAGGTGCACTTCCAGGTGTCTGCAAATTTCCAAACTTTTACCCATATATAAGGTGCACTGGACTATAAGGCGCACTTTTTTTTTGCAGCAAGGATCCGCCGCTGGCTCTCCCCACGCGGCTGCTGGCCACAGCCCCGCCTGCACTTGCCAGCCACGACCCTGCCAGCTTCCCCCGCGGCTCGCAGCTCACACTTCTGGGTTGGCAAATTTCCGAACTTTGTGCATTATATAAGGCACACCGGACTATAAGGCGCACTTCCGGGTTCAGACCAAAATTCTAGTCAAAAGGGTGTGCCTTATAGTTGTGAAATTACTGTATTTCTGTCTCCCCAAGGGAGCAGGTTTATAATAATAATTGGTGTGTAATCAGTTAGTGTTTGTATATGACGTGATCAGACAATCAGTTTTATCAATGAAAGTTGATAACAAAAGAAGCTAAAGGAATTAGGGAAAGTTTGATCTTAGTGTTTTCTTTGTCTTAACTGCCTCACGATCATCTTCAAAGAAAACTAGCAGTGCTTTCTCCCTCATACAGACACAATTTTAGTCCCTCCTGAACTTGTTTATTTTGGAGAGCTCTTTGGAGCATTCAGAGAAGAGCTAGCTCCTAAAACAGTTGCTCCTCTTTTTTGACAGTCATGTTTCCCAAAATCCTTTCACTGAAAAACATTGTTTTATAAATAAACATTGCATATATCCAAAGTATCATTTCTGCTTCTCTCTCTTCAATATAAACACCAGGAATGGATGGAATAGGTCTTTTTCCTCTGTCCCTTGCCTGACCATAAATGAGCTTTCCTAGAAGGAGGGTGGGAAAAAAATTGGACTTGTTTTTAGCAGAAGGCTAATTTATTTTCAGTAGAAGGGAGGTAAGTTGAATATCACATTTTAGTCCCAAAAGCATGCATCTGACAATTGGAGAACAAAATAGACAGACTTTAGTATGCATTTCTTTAGCCTTTATTTTTGCTTCTTTTTGCCCAAAAAACAATCCATGCTAAGGAAACAAGTTGTTTTTTTTTAAAAAGAACTGGGAGTGGCGCAACTATTGTAACGTGGTTTTCACTCAAAAAGACGCTAAAGTTAGGAACTGAGAAGCTTGAATTCCAGTTTCAGTCTTTCTTTTACTGAAATCAGTTGCTTTAGTATCTGATATATATGAGATGGCAATTCACATTCATGTCTCTTCAGTAAGGTGTTTTGTGATGGATCAACAATGATTTTAAACTCAAAATATTTGTATTTCCTTGGCTGCCCAATTTGTGTTTAGCACAGTATCCTGGTTTTCCCAGGCGAATTGCTATGTCGTGTTCTTTATCCTTCAGAAACATGACAGCAAGTAGTACTAACACAGCTTTTCCATATTACAGAAAGGAGCACTCCTGTGTTCTGATTGATCTGATGAAGGAATACCAGAGCTTGAAGTCAACAGTAATGAAAGTCATAGACAGTGCTAACAGCGCTTCTGTGACCAAATCCATATGGAAGGATCTTGAAGATGTCAGGCGAACATTATCAAAGGTAATGACATATATTTTACTTTGATGAATTTTAATGATTTTTTTGATTAAATGGACTTTTTTTGTTTTAAAGATGCCCTTGAGCTGTTTTTAAAGCTCCTTGAATTTGCTGTCAAATTTTCTCATGCTGATGTTCAGTTTTAATTGCACTGATTATGATGAGGAAAGAATATAGTCCTTTTTTGCATTTTGGTGAGATCTATTAATCTGTTGTTATTGGAAACGCAGATTCTTAATATATGGAAAGCATAAGTGGAAAATATTGGAAGGCTCTTTATATAAAATACATTGAGAATATGTTCCTATCATAGTATGAAAGAATGGTTTTAGTCAACATATTTCAAGGTTTCTCTATATTGGGTAAATTTTGGAATAGAAAAAAGGCCACAAAAGAATACGAATTGCACATTTTTCCAATGTGTGTAATTTTTATGTCTGTCTCTCTACCTAAGAGGTCTTCTGCTGTAGTTTATAATGTTGATACTGACCATGAAGCAGAGATAAGGTATTTGGATCCCTATATTGTAGTAATTTCACTGGATTGTATTTCAAAAATACTAAATTCTGCTGTCCATCAGCCTACCAGGATAAACAGTTCCAAGTTAAATTCTTTCTATTTCGTTGGAGGGTAATTGAGCCCTTGATTCAAAAATCTTTCAGTCAGACCTATATAAACCTTATTCTAAACTGTGTGTATTTATGGCCTCTTTCTAATAGATATCCTAAAAGAAAAAAAAAAAAGCCAGAACAGAGCTCACAGTCTAAGAGGAAGGAGAAGTTCGAGTGCAATAAATGTTTTGGCCATCCTGCATACAGATTAGTAGCTTATTGTTAGTACTGCTCTCTAGTTCTTGCTGTAGAAAAAAGCAGATTCTTACTGTGATCCATTCTCAGCATCTCACCTTTTCAATGACAATGTTTTAAAGATTTCCCTATGCCCATGTTTGCAAACTTAGTAGCCCTGAAGATTTTGTCTAGCTCCTTTCAGAACACATCTGTGCTTGTATTTTCCAGAATGTCTAGTAGTGATTTTATTTTATTTGCAACACCCTCTGTATACTTTGCTCTAACTCCTGAAGCAATTATTCAATGATGAAGACTGGAAAGGCTTTTTTTTTTAATTTAAAAAATGAGATTTCCTAAATTTACTTAGGTCCATAAAATATCTGGTTACCAAAGGGCAGAAATTCAAAATTTGTTACTGCCACTTGTATGCTTTATTTATAAGAACAGTCATCCTATATGATTATACTAATGAGAAAACCATGTCAGTTGCTTTGTATTTTGTGGAGTAGTTAAATATTAGATGTGAGAATTAACAAATTCATAACACATGGCTAGGGATAATACCTGGAGAACTGGATTTTTCTTTCTTTCTTTAAGGCTTCCTTAAACAAGCAAATGTTTATGTCCACAGCATGAAGCTGCCAAGAATGATCTGAGTGATAAACAAAAAGACCTGGATACTTTCACTAATAAAGGAAAACATTTGTTAGCAGAACTGAAAAGAGTGCATAACTGTGACTCCTCAGCGCTGAAAACAGATATGAACTCCACGGTGGACAAATGGCTAGATGTAAGAATCTGGTGTTTATATGCCAAAAACAGTTTTTAAGCTTGGCTAAGCTTACAATATTTCTATTTTCTTAGGATCTGAGAGTGCAATTGTTTAGTAAAATTTACTTCGAAGTATAACTCAGAGTCTTAGAGGGATTTGGTGTCCACTGTATCCACAAAGTTGTGACATCAGTTTGAGAGATTTTAAATGATGTCTTACAGCAGAGTATGAATGCTGCTACTGTAAATTTGCTCACTGTGCAGTTCCAAGCATGAATTTGGGTTGGATTCATACCTAATGCATACCAGCAATACTTACAATTCCTACATTAAAATAAGAAGGTTAAATGAAGGTGGTTTTTTTTTTTTTTTAATAAAGTTTATTTGACCATAAAACTCTTTCCCAGTAAAAAATATACAAATATTTGAAAAGACACACATAAAATTTGTGTTCATTTTATGATCTGGATAACTAAATTAAAATTAGAATTCAGAAATTAGAACGAAATCTAAGAAATGATTTTACCAAGGCTTACTGCAGTAATTTCACGACTATAAGGCGCACCCTTTTGACTAAAATTTTCTCCCGAACCCGGAAGTGCGCCTTATAGTCCGGTGCACCTTATATAATGGACAAAGATGCGAAATTTGCTGACTCCCGGAGGTGCGCCTTATAGTCTGGTGCACCTTATGGTCGTGAAATTACTGTAATTATTTTTGATGCATCTGTCTTGCAACTGTCTGCAAAATAGAGAAGTCTAAAATTAATTTGTGAGTGATATTGATGTGTTCTTCTTTCCTAAAAGGTGTCTGAGAGAATTGATGATAACATTGACCGACTGAGTGTAAGCGTGTCTCTATGGGATGACATCCTGAAAACAGGAGATGAATTAGATGGATGGTGTAATAAGTGCATTTCTCAACTGAATGAAGGCATCAACAACTTCAGTAACAGTCAGAGAATGGAGGTCTTCCTGAAAGATTTCCAGGTTCTTACCCACAAATCAGTGATAAAATTGTGGATCAAAAATGTCAAGTGATGTCCAGCAAGGAGAGAAGGCTGTGCTGCTGCTGACTTCTTTGTCTTCTGTTCAAGTTGTGGCACCCTAAGCCAATAGCTAGCTGAAAGCATTCCTGTCCTTTTTATTTGAAGGTGTTAATTTCCGATGGAAACAAGAATGGCCCATCTTACTAAATATAAGCTCCATAGTTATTTTAGCTCTTGCAATCATATTTGGTTCTAGAGTGAATTCTGTAGGAATAAAAACCAATGGAAATTTTGGACAACTTCAGCTTAGTTTAGCAAAAAAATGAGTAGTTTCTAAAACTCATCCAAGAAAGCAGGCTCTCCAGACAATCAAAGAGATTTGATGGAAAGCAAATTTTAATGTCTCGTTCTGACAATTTCAGTTAGATTATGACTTTTTTTTTTTTCTGGATAATGTTAAATTATTTTAGAAATCTAACCAGTGTTCAGGATGCATTCTGTCTCTGTTGACTTAAAATGCACATCAGATCAATCATAATTAAGCCATATTCTACTTCATTTGGAATAAATTATATGCTTAAGAAGACGCACAGTGAACATATGCAAGTATTATGGTAGAATATAAACCCTGATAAATCAGTATTTTGCTCAAGGTTAAGCTTTATGAAATACCTTATGTAGCAGTCTGACCACCTAAATTCATTGCCGTTAAAACTGATTTGGAGTCAGACTACCCAAACCACAGGTGTGCTTGATATGCATGAGGGCCAAAAACAGCAGATGGGATCACTGAGTGCACATTTACATTCACAGAATGCATAATAATTTTTTTTTTTCACTTTGTTTTGCAAAGTCAAGAGGAAAAACAGTTCAGGTTCAGCAGGGTCCTGCCCTTTCAGCAACAGCTGAGCATGGATAGCAACAATGAGTTTATCTCTTCTGTTGCTCAAATCAGTAGTCACTTTATTGACTGACCACCTAATATTATACCCTCCCTAGCACAAAATAACCCTTAACTATTCTTCTGGGCATTCAAGGCAGATGTTAAGTTTGGCAATTTAATCCTGCAATCCACTGTCAAATCTTTCAATTGGAATGATCTGTTTGAAATTTTTAGAAAAGAAACTAGGGCAATAGGATACTGATACTTCAGAACTCCAAATTATTTTTTTTTTCTTTCACTTTAAAATGACATTTTAATAAGTAATATTTTTTATAACTTGGATCTATAAATACAAGTCCAGATATATTCAGGTATATATATCAGCACTTTTTAATCCCTCTTAAGGTTAAAATCGATTTCTCCAACTTTTTTATCAAGAGCTCATTTGCTTATAATAAAAATCAGAGACCACATATAATAAACTCTGTATGTTTTTAAGTGGAATCTAACACCCCCAGTAGGTACTTCCAGTCAAACAATGACATTTTCATCTTTTTTTTTTGCCCAGTTTCAACAAAAAAACCCAAAAAACTTTTAGATTATTTTAAATGCTAAAAATTTGTATGGTTATTTTAAAGGAGGGGAAAATTTCTCTAAACTGGAAAAAGAGATGGGAGATTTTTACAGCACAAAATTAGTACAACAGTCTTTTTCCTCTGGTTGCTAAACTGCATTTACATTTTCATTCAATTTTGAACTGATAGAGCATTCTTTTGAAAGTCTTCTTTTAACTTCCTGAAACTTTGACCACATCTCTTTTACAGTCTGAAGTCAAGAATAAAGAACTGAAGTTGGAGCAACTTAGTTCCAAAATTTCAGAACTCAAAGAAATGACCCATAGTCAGGAGCCTCCTGCAGATCTCCAGGTAAAATAAGGACATTTGTAACCATAGATTGTGCTCAAATAACTAAGAAAATATTTCTTCTGCAGTTATTTGTCTTTCCTATACAGTCTTTTTCTTTCAAGATGACAGATGCAGCATTATTATTTATATGTAGCATAACTATTCTTAGTGCATACTTCTCTCGTAACCTTGGGGTTTTTTTTGTATAAATGGTATGTCATAAAGTAAGTGAACATTAGGGTTGTAGAAGTGTTTTTTAATAAATCTAAATAAAATAAATAGTTTATAATGTAGGTGATGAGAAATGAGACTGCAGATATTCTCTGCACTGCACAACATTAAGCCACATCACATGTGAGTGCATGCACAGTTTGTTTGCTGGAAAGGATTATAAGGCAGTGAAATATGTTCATTTGCTTTGTTAACCAAAAAGTATTCTTTAGTGGACTAGAATAAGGGCCCTAACAAGAAAAACATAAAACAATGAGCACAAAGGTGACCTGTTGAACTTCTGGAATTCAACTTTTTGTTGAATTTCTGACTAGTGTCAGAAATTTAAAAAAAATAAGCTGGCTTCTGCAATTTCCATGGGCGAGCATATGTATATTGGTATATATCAGGTTTTAGTGGTAGCTAATATCATACTCAAGCCCGGGGAGGTTGTGGAGTCTCCCTCTCCCGAGAAGGGAAGAACCCACCCGGATGTGTTTCTGTGCAACCTGCTGTAGGAGACCCTGCCTTGGTAGGGAGCTTGGTCTGAGCAATCTACAGAGGTGCCAAGGATGCTGTGAATCTGATTTATGTATAGTACCACATTAAGAGATTCTATTTACTTCTACTAGTGATATGTGCTCAACTAGAAATTACCATAATTTTGCATATTCCTATCTCTGAACAGTTTAGGAAGCAAGATTCTAACTTATTTTTTTAATGTCTTCAATTTTCACCTACCTTATATTGAGATACTTTAAGCCTCAGTGTTTTTAAGGCTCACTCCCCAATTGATATTTCTTTTTATGGAACTATTTAAGTGCAGGTCATGCTCAGTTTATATGGCAAATTAGTAAACAGAAAATATCAGCTGTTTAATTTTTCAGAAATCAATAATAACTGCAATAGTTTGCAGTCTGGCTTTCTTTATGTTAGTATGCCTTCTTTGGGTTGTTGTATATCTAAGACTGAATCCTGAATGGTTGTCATTTTGTAGGTATGTGAGTATCTCCAGTTAAAGCTGTAAAGACAGCAAAATTATCCTTGTGTGCCACATTCCTGCCTTCCATTTTGCATTTACCTTAAGAAACATTTTTGTTATTAAATGCATTAATACATAATACTTTGGCTTTAGTTTGTAGAATCAGATGTGAGGCAGAAGTTGGAACATGCCAAAGAATTATCAGAGACAGCAAAAGAGATGCTGAAAGATTTCAGTACTCAGAAGATGCACTTGCAGAAGCTGGTTGGTCAGATGACAGACTGGCTAACTGAAGTGGAAGAGACACTGTTAAGCTGTGCACGTAACCTGGATCCTGAAGCTCTAAATAAACTAAAGGTCAGTGCTGAAGAAAATTAATATACTTTTCCTTGTGCATTTATCTTTGGGGATTTTTCTTTTCTGAGCTTTGTACTTGATTTTCCTTTGATAAAAAATGCTTATCTCCTGCAGAGCTGCTAGAGTATAAGCAAATAATATAGTGATAATTTTTAGGAAGTTGCACCAATGAACAAAAGGTCTGATTTATTAACTTTATACAAACCTCGTAGAAAATTTTTATGAATAATATGGTCTTTGTTGTGGCAAGAACTGGTTTTGTTACACTGAACTCCTTGATCATTAGTCCAGCATGTTTGCAGGTGCAGTGACTCCTTTACAGTAAGTTACGAACTCATAGCACATTACAGTAAAAGACACTGGTCCAAATTCAATTTTAACACAAAGTTGTACTTAAGAGGTTCTCCTCAGTCATCATATATAGCAGTTCTTTTGTCTACATCAAAATGCTCTCTTGACTGGATGCAATTATGCACATCATAACATGACAAACCACATTTAATGGTGAACACAGTTGATATTGATATACTAGCCAATTCCCATTTAATTTTCGGAAAATGTTTCACATAATTTGTATGTAAAGTCCCTCTCATTTAGCAGTCCTGACAAATACTAGTGTCATACTGCATCCCACATGTACCTTCAGACTCTGCTGAAAAGATCTATTTCTATTCAATATGCCTTGAAATCTATTTATTTCTAACAGAGTAATAAATCATGAGAAAGAGCACTTTTCACATTTCTACAATAGCTCTTTAGTTTCAAGGTTTCATCTCACTTGGAAAATTCAGGAAACAAGATCCAGTGCCTCTTCCCTTCATTGTGTCTGGGATGACTTATAGAGCACAGGAGGAAAAAAATGGCAGGAGTAGGAATGCTTTAGAAAAAGACAGTACTTTTGTTTCTTTATACATATTGTATTTATGTTGTAACTTCATTTTCAGGAAACACAAAAGGACCTTCAGCTTCAGCAAAGCAGCATTGACTCAATGCGGGAGACCCTCAACAGCCTCTGTCGCAAGTACCATTCGGTAGAGCTGGAAGCTCTTGGTGGCACTGTCACTTTGTTAATAAAGAAGTATGAAGCTGTGAATCTGCTCTGCTCCAGAACACAGGCCAGGATGCAGGAGTCCTTGGAAAAACATTTCCTTTGTGAGTCTTCAGGCTGGTTAATAGGAGTGAGCCCTTAGCCTACAGCCATGAGTCATTCTGGAGCCTGCCAGAGTTTCCAGTGACGTCACTTGCAATTACAACTTTGTTTTTGTATGGAGCCTCTCAACAAGTCCAGTTGCCAAATGTTCATTGGATAACTCCTATGAAACAAAGCATGTTACATAAACAGAATTCAACTCTAATCCTGTAATATGCGTGAAAATGCACCTTTCCTCTTTATTAGTATTCACCTCTATCGCATAAATACACTTAGTTTATTTGCAATAAAGAGAGGTATATAATCAAATGGAGGTGTTTACAGTGTAAAAGTACCCATCTCAAGGCTTTCCGGGGCTCCCTAGATAGTCAGTGGAGAAAAGTAAGCAACTTTTAATCTTATTTACTAAGATACTGATTCAGATTTTGTCTAGCATGAAATTGGGAGGTATCATAAACTGAAATTGACTGTCAAGGGCAGCTTAGTAAGACTGTTCAAATTTGGATGTTTACTGTGGAAACATCTAGTTTCTTGTGAAATTAATCCTACTCCCAAGGTTATTGAAGATAATTAGATTTATTCTGTTAGCTTTTACATGCTGTTACTGAAGGATAAAGAATTGTTTAAAATAGCTGTATAATATTATGGATGATACTGTATCTAAAAAAAAATTTCTCTTTTCTATACTTTTTTTATTAAATAAGACTCTATGCAAGAATTCCAGGAATGGTTTTCTGGTGTGAAGGCTGCAGTAAAAGAATCATCTGACAGGTCTGGGGACAGCAAAGCCATAGAGGCAAAGCTACATGACTTGCAGGTATAGTGAACAAATTAAATTAAAACAATTAGAAATTTAGTATAAGAACCAACTGTATCTCTAAAATAATTTGTAGATGCTTACTCACTTGTTGTTTTGGTGTAAAAAAGGTAATATAAGAATGGTTTGAGGCAACAGTATACACTGAAGTGGGAATACAGTGAAAACTGTGGTCCCTGTTCTGAGAGATCAGAATTTAATTTCTGGAAGGTTTATGTGTAACTATACTATTCTTGCTTCTGATTATTTCAATTTCTTTCTTTCTTTCTTTCTTTCTTTCTTTCTTTCTTTCTTTCTTTCTTTCTTTC
>PYHW01010133.1:4701882-4746663 GCA_013186435.1 Turdus rufiventris | reverse complement strand
CTTTCTTTCGTTTTTTCTTTCTTTCTTTCATTTTTTCTTTCTTTCTCTTCTTTCTCTTCTTTCTCTTCTTTCGCTTCTTTTCTTTTTCCTATTTTTATAACACTTTAAATTATTCAACATTTCAGATTAATAATGTTTTTCAAAGATAGTTTGTATATACTTTTGATGAGACATAACCTAAGTAGCAGATACCTATTTTAAGCAGTCCTAATTCCTGAAATGTGTAATACCTTCAAGAGATTATTAAACTTCAGAGAAAGCCATGACTACCTCGGGATCAAATAAGAAAACTGAGTGCTGTGAATTGCAGCACCACTTAATAAAATTTTATTTGAACTATCTGCTTAGAAACTTTTTCCATAGCTAAACACGGCTCTCATCTTTTTGGAGAAAGCTGACCACTTCTCATAGAAATATTTCATATCTTTAGTTATCAAATCTCATGTTTTTAAATGTTCTTTAATTCACAGAGTGTGCTGGATTCTATTAGTGAAGGACAGAAAAAATTAGATGCTGCTTGCAAGGAAGGAGAAAGTTTATATGGCTGTTTATCCAAACCAGTTGTGAGCAATATTCAGGAGCAAATAGCAAAGTCTAACCAGAACTTTCAGGAGTTTCTCAACCAGTGTCTGAATGACAAGAAGGCCCTGGAAGCTTGTGCCTCACACCTGGGAAAGTGAGTAATACCAGTAGTCACAAATAGACTGCATGAAATGGTCTGGCTACCAAAGTGCAGGGCAAAATACAAAATTGTTTCCAGTTTCACTAGTCCTGTTTGCTTTATGCTTTGGAAATATTTAAGAGAAATTGAAGTTCTCTCATATAACAAATCAACAGGTCTTGCTCCAAGGGCATTGATTTGGTTAAAGGATGATAGTTCAGGGTCATATATGCAGAAGTTCTGAGCAGCTTATGAAACTGCAAATCAGCAGTTAGGATTCCATTAATTTAAATGCCATTTTCTGGACAGAAAATGTGTGATGAAGTTTATTTCTGCCCTGAGGCTTGTAGATAGAACATATTTTACACATCATGTCTCTGTTCTATTCCATTTCAAATGGACATATTTCCAAAGGAGGCAAGAAGAAAACACCCTTAAATTACTGCTTGAATTTTCAGAGTTAAAATATTTTCAGATCTAACTATATTCAAAACTGTTGCCAATTGAAAGCAATTTTAGTGTGGCAGTAATGCATAAAACAGCAGGATGAGATGGTGTGCCTGCATGTAAGAAAAAGGTTTACAATCTTGGGGCCAGAACTTCTCTTGCTGAGCTCCCAGCACTCAAGATTCGAGTTCTCTTCTCTGTAGGAGAAATTGAAAACACAACACTTCAGGTGTTCTACACATAAATGCTGAAAACAAAGCTCACTTTTACCCATTGTTTGTTCTCAGTTTAAATTGGATAAGAATTTGAAAAAAGCTTTTTTTGATCTGCTTTTATTGAACCTAGTAAGAAATAAAAGTACTGTCACTTTAAATTTTGGAGGCTTCTGGTCTCCCTGTAGTTCCCATGATTTTCCTGAATATTTTTAGAGAGTTGCTGAATATTTTTAGACTAGTAGTCACCGTGGAATTATGTTTTGTGTACGACTCTTATTCTCGTAGCATGAAATTGTGGATAATAACTTCTTGTGGATATTAACTTCTTCCAACTTTGCTCCACTAGAGAAGTACTTTTTAAGGGAGTATTTTTCTGCTCCATAGCTTTGAAGATCAGTACAAGAAGCTTGCCGTGTGGATGCATGACATGGAAGGAAGAATAAGCACAGAAGCATTAGGAGAGAGCAAACAGCTGGTTTCTGAGAAGAAAAAGGAGGTGCAAAAAGTGGAAAAGTTCCTGGAAAAGTTGCTGGATTCAAGGTATATTGAAAATGCATTTTCTAAAATACTCTCACTTTTTCCTCTGTTAGGGCAGAAGTAAAATTAAACTATTGGGGTAAAATGTGTTTTTGAATGCTAGAGGAATGTGTTGGAAAATACTCTGCGTAAAGAGGCTGAATCCAGATACTTCTATTTCTAATGAATTTCAACCAAATCCAGTATTTGCTCCTGATAAATTAATAAAAGCTTATCATACTTCATTAATAAATGGAGACTGAAAAATAGATATTTATAAATAAAAGATAAAAATATTACTTTTAAAGGCAGTAGCAAA
The DNA here is from genome assembly GCA_013186435.1 of Turdus rufiventris. NCBI lineage: Eukaryota > Metazoa > Chordata > Aves > Passeriformes > Turdidae > Turdus > Turdus rufiventris. Next base: position 4,744,505 of record PYHW01010133.1, on the reverse strand, counting down.
AATTAAATTTATCATTATGTCCATTTAAAAATTTTCTTTCTGTCCTGTAACATTCAGATCTAACCAAGTTAGTAGAATCCCCTTCCCCCTACAGCTTGCCTTATGACAGAGCTCAAAAAGCATCCACATTAACTGTGAAATCTTTCTAAAATTCAGACTTTGCCAGTAGATGATGAAGTAATTGCCATTTTGAGTACACAGAGTTTTTGTCAAATTCTCTCTTTTTTATTGGGTTGATGAAGGTAGAACAAAAATAGTAGTCAGTTGTCCAAGTCTCACAGCATCTTAAAAAGAAACACCCAGTCGCTCCCTATGGCCTTGAGACTGATGCAAGACATTTTGGCCTGATGTAAATTCCCTGTAGTCATCAGGTATCAGGAAGGGTGATCAAGCAGATTGAGATTAACTGAGGCTGTATAAACAGAGTTTTATTCCCTTTTACTGACCCTTGTACTGAATCTGAGTCATTGTCCAGTCCTGGACAAATGACCTTTCCATCATGCCCTCCTACATGCCCAAGATAACGAACCTTCTTACAAGCTTTGGCAAGTACGAAAGGGTACCAGTTAATACAGAAATGGCAAGTTCGACTGCTGAAAAGAAAACTAAGGTAGTTTTTAATTTAAATGTTTGACACAAAGATTTCAGTATGATCATTATAAGCACCAAAAATCTGCGAGAAATGGCACAGCACACAAGAAAATATGTAAATCAGTATGAGCCTTTACATTCTTTCAGTCTCTCCTAACCAATTTTTTCATTTAACTGTGAACTCTTATCACTGGTGGAGTAGGTGTTATGACAGCTGCCTTCATAACCTCTGGCAGTGGCTACAATACTTCATGCTTTCTGAAACTTTTAGTCTCATTATTTTCTTTCAGGAACTCTTTTGATCAGCTCTCTCAAATGGCACAGACTTTAAATGAAGAGGGCCATGGCGCTGGGAGGGAAGTACGTCTGGCTTCTCAACATCTCACCAATTATCAAAACATGGTCAAAAACGTCAAGGAGAAGCTGAGGACATGTCAGCTTGCACTCCAAGAGCATCTCACTTTTGAGGAGGCATTGCAGAGCATGTGGTCATGGGTGAAAGATGTTCAAGATAAACTGGCATCATCACAGAGCACTCTTGGAAGCAAAGCCACCCTGGAAAGACGATTGACACAAATTCAGGTAAATAAGGATACAACTAGAAATTGCACATCAAGGTTAACATTGGGTGTGGGCCGTTTCAGTGGGAAAGGCATATTTTTGTAATTTATTCTTTCAATGGTTGTAAAGAAGAGAATCAGAATTTAAGGTTTTCTTGGCAAATTGGGATGGGAAGTAGAAAAAACAGGATGAAGTTTAATGGAGACAGGTGTGAGGTATTGCATTTCATAAGAAATAACGAACTATGAAAATGTGTATTCAGGTCCCAGAAAGTTTTCTAATAGAGGGGAAACCTTGGAATAATTGACAGAGTCTCTCTGTCATAGCTGTGGTGTGTCTCATGGGAGGTCTTCAGGAAGAGGTTAGATAAACATCTAATAGGAAGGTCTTAAAGAGATCTGCCATGGGCTTTCCTGAGGTTCCTTCTAGGTATGAGGTGCTGCCTTCTATGCAGTGCTTGTCCTAGTCAGTATCTGCTGCAATGTGAGCAGGATGTTAGGTTGAGCAATGCAGTGAAAAAACCTGTATAGCTGTGGGAAAAACTGCTGGATCACTTGCACATAGCCTTGTACAGGCCCTTATAAGAAAAGGTTCCTAGGAATTCCTACTGGATGTGTGCTAAGGGTGGATGAGCTCAGAGAAGATGGTGTTCACTGTTGAAAGAATAACAGCTCTCATTTCTCATCTGATATTTTCTCATTTGATATTTTGACCTGTTTGGCCTCACAGGAGATCCTCTTACTCAAAGGTGATGGTGAGGTTAAGCTGAACATGGCCATTGGCAAAGGAGAACAAGCACTTAAAAGCAGCAACGAGGAAGGACAAAAAGTGATACAAACTGAGCTCCAGACACTGAAGGATGTATGGAATGACATCACCAGTACCTCAGTGACCTGGCAGAGGTAAGAATCCCTGGAAAACACAGGTCAGACCCTACCATCTTTGCTTACAGAATGGTACATTACAGCATGTAGGAGTACGTTCATTCATTACTGGTATATGAGGGGAAATTTGCATTATCAGAGAGAATCAAAATTGCCTGGAAAAAATACATGCTTCCATAAAAAAAAAGATTAGTTGATCCTATCAGATGAATCAAATTTCATATGAGATGGTAGTTCACATTAATTTAAAAATTAATAAAAATCATACAGACTCATACAGAGAAAAATATAGGAAGCACTTTCCGAATTTTTGAAACCTGTTTTTGGGCAAGACCAAGAACACGTGACAGGTATTTATCTACCTTTTCCGTATGTAACCCAGTGAAGATTTCTCAATTCTGTTATTCATATTTTTTTTAATTAAAAAAAAAAATCCTAATATCAACTCAAAAATATCTTTCTTGCACATTAAGCTGATTTCATCTCGACCTGTGGAAATGGAAAGACTTTTTTTTTTATTCCCTGTGTGAGATAATTTTGTGTATTTGAAGACCTCAATTATTTCTGTTATAGACGGACTGATGTTTCTCAATTTCTCTGTGGACTTTCTGGACCTCTATCATACCTGTTTCTTATTCAAGAGATTGAAGACTATCACTTGTCTACATCTTTCTTAAAATACAATGACTGAAAGTGGTGCCACTTTCTAGTTGCACCAAAATTGTAATGGAATTGTATGTAGAAAATTATAGTGGGCTTTTTTTTTTATGATGTCTCTCAAATGTCACACAATTTTCATCATAAATTATTATTTAGATTAGGTTAGACCATGGCATTTTGAGTGAAATTCTTACCTACCTTTCTCTGTCATAAAGTCCAGTGAAATGAGAATTACATTCCTCAGCATGAATCCCAGGGAAGTATGGTGATCAACTAGTAAAAGCAGTATATAACAGAAGGGACTATTTCTTATAAATTGTAAATGAAACTATAGATAATGGGTTTGTTCTTTCAAAACTTGCCAGAATATCTCTTAATTGACAGTAAATTCATAGGCTGCTGCATATTTTATTACTCTGATCATAAAATACTCCAGTAATGTACCATGGTTTACTTTGCTGAACAGACACTGAAATGTGTTTTTCATTAGTCTGAGGCAGACAGATTGCTCATGTAACCTGTAATAGGGAAGCAGCTATGTTGGTTGTACAAAAGAGCCCAAAATTCACAGGAATTTTAGAATTACTTGGATGCATGTTGATATAGGAGACAAAAGCAAGATGGAGAAAAAAGTGTATTCTAAACCTATTTTGCATGGCTACAGACAGTCTAACAACTAAGGTATAAGCAGGACTGGTTTTTTTTTTCCCAAACTGTTTAAAAGTTCTTAAGTTCTCATCTTTACTTTGTTTCTTTTTAATGTAAGCTGCCTAGATTCTGTCATTAGCCAGTGGAATGACTATCTGGAAAGGAAAAACCAGCTGGAGCAATGGTTAGAGAATTTGGATCACAAAGTGGAACAGCCTCTAGAACCACAGACTGGTCTGAAGGAGAAGTTTGCTCAGCTGGACCATTTCCAGGCTATTGTTTCTGAGATAGAGGATCACTCGGGGGATTTACAGCAACTCATTGAAAAAGCTGTGGAACTATATGAAAAGACAAGGGATGATTCCTTTGGAGATGCAGCTCAAGAGGAACTAAAAACACAGTTTAATGACATCACAACTGTAGCCAAGGTAAGATAAATATCTCCATTTCAAGTAAGTAAAATGTTTAGACATTTGTATATATAGCTTAAAAAATGTTGTGTTTTCTATTTTTAGTAAGTAAGGATTAACTGTAAACAATCTTGCCTCTGGTATAGTTAAGTCTAATAAAAACATTGACTACAGTTTACTAAAAATGTAATGGAATGCAAAAATGGTATTGAGAGTTGAAATTGGTAGGATTATGAAGCCCATCTATTTTGTTCCTAGTTTCTTATATACACAATAGTATTTCTGATATTCTGATGCATTTATTATCATCTAATTATTTTCATTCATTCCTAGCTTTTTTTTCCTTTACCCAGAAAGGGTAGAATAAAATGCCTACCTGTGCAGGAAACATACTGTCAGAAAGGGAAATCCTATTGTCTGAGAGATATATGCCCATATTTTGTGGTGTTTCAAGCCACTAAGCATTGCACATGCAATACAGGTATTCTGTTTGGTTTCTAAGGAAAGACGTGAGCTCACTGAGACCTTCTGCCAACCAGACCAGGAGAGTGAAACACCTTGCCTCTGTGCTCCCCTTGTACTGGTGCTACATTCTGGTGTGAGCAATATACACATGGATGCATGGTTTCCTTTTGTAGGAACCTTTTGCTACCCTAGGAGGCTGTTTTGGTCAGAGTCAGGTGCATGTGGACATTTCCTTACCCTGTTGCTGCATAAAGTACATTAAGGTATAAAAACTTTGAGGAATTACTTTAGGTCTTCTTTGTTTAGCTAGTAACTATCCATTGTCTAGTTGACAATGACATATTCTGAAAGATTATGATGATAATTTTCAGAAGGAATGGCAGGTCCTGTTAATCTAAATTATTTTTAATAGCATCTGTTGAATGTTGAGTTACTCAAACTTTAAAATAACTAAATCTAATTTGTAGGTGGTTTAGTTTGAAGCTGTCTTCAAGACACTTCAATCTAGATTAGAGTATCTACACAGGGGTAAAAAACTATTTGATTAGCTCATTTCACTTTTTGTTAGTTGTGATAAACATTCATTAGTGTTATCTAGAAGAATATAGCAACAAGTTTATCCAGTCAGAGCAAAGGCAAATCTCAACCACTGTACTCTTTCACTGTGTCACAGTAAGATAAACTGACCCCACTCTAAGCTTACATTAAAAAGCTAAGATGGAGCCAGGAAGCAGCTGCATGTCTGTGTCAGGGAAAGCATCCTCCAGGACTGCAGGGTAGCTGGGTGGGGACAGCCACCCCTTCTGATGTGGTGGGTCTCAGAACCATAAGATAATTTTGGGACAGCTGAAGTTTTTGTTTGTGGTCTTCCTATGGGACGTCTCCAAGACTCCGCTTAACAAGTAGGGACTTGGTGCTTCTAAGAGCTGTGTTTCTGACAGCAATGCTGCATCCTGGGTGTTCTCATGGGTGATCTGCAAGACCCTCTCTGGGGTGTATTGGGAAAAGCATGCCAGGGTGACACAGCTGCAGCACCGATATCTACTAAACCACACATTAGACTGTATTAAAGTATATTTTTACATACATTTTCAGAAGGCTTCTGCTCCGGCAGAAAATCCTTAACCAGACCAACCCGAACCAAACCTTTAATAATGTAGCACTCTGTTCTGATGTCACAAGCTATACCCTCTTCACTACTCAAATGCATGCCATGGAGTCAAACTAGCACTGTATGCTTAAAGCCATCATAGTATTTAAGTACTTTAATGTTCTTTTTTTTTTTTTTTTCTATCTGATTGATAGGAGAAAATGAGGAAAGTAGAAGATATCGTGAAAGATCATTTGCTTTATCTGGATGCTGTGCATGAATTCACAGACTGGCTTCATTCTGCAAAGGAAGAGCTTCACCGCTGGTCAGATGCATCTGGAGACACACCAACTATACAGAAAAAGCTGGCCAAAATCAATGTAAGTGAGCATTCAGGATTTCTTCTGCAAGTCAGACCCTATGCTTTAAAAGAAACCAAAAAACCCAAAAAACCCAGTCAAATAGTTGTGGGGTCTTGCTCTTTTTCTCTTTGAAATGGTGACTTTATTTCAGTGAGCTGAAAGCAAGCTTTCCAATCTGCGCTTTGTTTTCAACTCCCTTCTCATATTAACAGATGGAGTAAAAGTATAATCAGACCTAAGTTAACCACGGCACACATGGAAACAATTTGCAAGAGCGGAAGCCCAGTGGCATCACAGAAGAATGTGGCTTCGCTGATTAATGAATACTTCTCTTTCCTCATCCCCAAATATGCTTTCTTCATGAGCAGAATTGTCTAACTCAGAGACAACCTTTCCTGCTTTGCATGAAATGGAGATGTGTAAAGCAGCACAAGGATTGTTCTCCTCAAACATGGTAGAAATATGTGACTTGCCTCCCTGTGTACTCTCCTTAGCCTGGAACATATTCTTAGCCATCTGAGTGTTTAAGAAATTTGCATATTCCTAAATGCAACACTAAAGCAGGCTACATGTTTTGCCCATGCCTGGTGTTTACATTCAGATATTCATGCTAGCAGCATTTTACTCTACTCCTAAACGTGAGAGAGTGGCACAATGAACTTGAATGCTAGATGAAGATTCAGGATCCCCTAAATAAAATTACAGGGGTTTTTTTTTGTACATTCTTAGGTAATTTTCAATCTTCTTTGTGCTCAAACTCCTGTTCTGTTAAACGGGAAAGGGAGGGGTTAGCAGTGTCTAGTTCGTAAGATGAAAGAGAGAAGAATGACATGACTGTAGCATGCAGCATTTGGGATGGTATTTATACATTCTCCAGTTTCCTAAACTGAAAGTTCCCAGGATTCCCTTGTATGTGATGCATGAGATTGAAATAAGGACGCCATCGCAAGAATTTAGCTCTGAAAACAAAACCAAAACCATATACTCAGGAAAAAAAAAAAAATTCAACCAATTCTAGCACATCACAGGTCACAAGGAGGCTGAAAACTGCGGTTTGTGTTTCTGAGACTGCTGTGAGCAGCTACACACCAGCATTCCTTGCACACAAAAGATCACAACAAAGTCTTTATGTGCCACATCTCAACCTAAATAGTATTTTTAATATCTAAAACACATCCACTCTTTCTGTCTTTCTCTCCAAAGATGAAGACAGTTTCAGAACTGCTGTTTAATCCCCACAAGCTGTTGGCTGGGTTTTACTCTCCCTGGTTCCCGGTTGCCTTCGGGGACGGGACAGAATGGACGGGACGGGACGGGACAGGATGGATGGGATGGGATGGACGGGACAGGACAGGATGGATGGGATGGGACAGGACGGACGGGACAGGACAGGATGGATGGGATGGACGGACGGGACAGGACAGGACAGGATGGATGGGATGGGACGGGACGGACAGGACGCGCCCCCCGGCGGACCCCGCCGTCGGCGGCGCTGGCGATGTGGCAGCCCACGGGTTACCATGGCAATGTCGCCCCGCAGGAGCTGGTGGAGTCCCGGCAGAGCGGCGCGGGCCGGCTGGGCCGGGTGGAGGCGCTGGCTCCGGCCGCCCAGCGCGGCACGACGGCGGAGGGGTGCCAGCTGCTGGCGGCCGAGATGCAGGCGCTGCAGGCGGACTGGCGGCAGTGGGAGGAGAGCGCCCGCCGCAGCCAGGGCGGCCTGCGCGACCTGCTCAGCCAGATGGCCCTGTCGGAGCGGGAGTTCGCGGCGCAGACCGGGCGGCTGGAGGAGGCTGTGCAGCGGCTCGGAGCGCAGCTGGCCGCCTGGGCGCAGGGGCTGGCCCCCGCCGACGGCCGCAGCACGGACGCCGAGGTGGCGGAGAGCTGGCGCAAGGAGAAAGTAAGGGCATGTCTCTTTTCCTAGCAGCGTTTCCGCTGTCGATGTGTGGTCACCGCGGGCAGGAAACTTCCGCCGAGCGGGGCTATCGAGTGCATCGTAAAATCAGTTCTTGCGGAAGATGTTTGTGCGGAACCCCGACTTTCCAAACTCTTTGTGTTACTGCGATGGCAGCGAGCGGAGCTGGCGGGGATGTCCCTCCCCTTGGCCTCTGCCGTACCAGGCTTAGCAAACGCTGCCTGGATTTTCGGTGTTAAACCCAGGGCTTGCCCCTGGGAGGAAGCCAAGGAACTGGCACACCAGCACTGGGCTGCGCTCCCACGTCGCTCAGTGGTTCGAGCCAGAGTAGCATTTGATGGAGGAAATGTGAAGTTTTTCCTAAAAGCCAAGTAAGAAGCTGGAGCCATTAAAATCTGTCAGGAACGTATTTGGCTTATGTTTTTCTTTTCTTGAAAGATTTGCTACGTTATGCACGTTGAGATCTTGTCCAATATTTAAAGAAGTTAATCTGGAAACGGCTCTAATTGCTAATTGCTTTGCTTTGGAGTGCAGTAGAATTTAGAGAAATAGAGGTTGTTTCTCTTCCTGATTATCTCCTAGCAAAAAATTCCCCGTCTCAACTCCTTCGTGTAAATATATATACATATTTGCAACAATCAAGATACACGTTTGCAACTGTCTCAAACACAATGAATCACAGATGTTGATACAGAGTATTTCTCTTTCATGTAGCCTTGTAATAAGGCAGTTTTAGTAGAGGGAGAGAGGTGTGTACTGCCTGCTTTCTGACCCCTTGACTGAAGTCATATTCAAAAAAAACCCAGAACACCAGTTTCTTTTAACTGAGATTATTACTCTCCTTCTGCAGGGTCTGTGCCAAGTTATTTCTGTGGTTTCCTCTTTCACAGAATTCCTTGCATGGATTTATGAAACCTGCTTGCTCGAGTGCCATTATGTGTCTGTAGGAGTAACAAAGAGGGCATTAAGATGAAGCAAATAATTGCACAAATATGCAAAGTGTTCCATGTATGTGTGTTTTCAAAAAGAAAAGGAAGACATGGGATTGTTATCCATACACCAGGCTTTGTTATTTCATAAATGGGGAAGTATTAAATTCAAGGGGTATTGTTTTTATTAGTAGTATATATAATAGGTATGTACTGTAGCTCTATGTAAGAACACTTTATTTAGTTTAGACAGTTGTAAACTTTGGCTAATGAGGAAGATGCAGAAGCATTTCATGAGGTAACTGTGCACAGCCCCAGTATGCAATTTTATTTATAGTTAGAGGAAATGTGACAATAATCTTCCCATTTTTGGACCCCAGGGAAATGCCCTATTGTGAATGCAAAATAGGACTGCAGTTTCTATTTCTATTGTCTCGCAGTGATTCTGTTGCCATGTTAGCCAAGGCCACAAATTAAAAATACATTTCCTAATTCCCAGAATTAGCAAGATCATTCTGCTACTCTGTTATACTGAAGCTCTGTTCCCCTAGGTATGTGCAGCATTAGAACAACAGATTTTGTGCTTGGAATTCAGCAAATTATTTTTGTAATTGTCAGATTCAATATTAAATCCAACTGGCTGCAACAATGATATCACTTTATGGAAAATGCCATAGTTAAATTTACCCTGTTTTGCAAGTTATTGCTCCTATTTGTTAGTACACTGTGCCTAAGGTTGTAGTCAGAATAATGTCTCAGTAGTTTTTGAGGTAGGTTTGAAACTGAAAAATTGTTTTGAAAACAGGTGGTTCTAACCTGGCGGTAGTCTTAAGAGGTGCTTTCTTTAGATAAAAAAGAGGCTGTTAGCAATTCATTATGGTGATTCCTGCCCTTGGCAATTTGTGACACCTTGTGTTTTGGTAATGTCCATTGTGGTGGTGTTTCTAATGCTTTCCAAAAGAATGGTTTCAGTAGTCTAACATAAAGTAATGTAAGCAAAAAGTAGTTTAAGGGTTTTTTTCCTAAGCACTATAGCTCTTACATAATTACTTAGTTCAAATGCTACTTTATATGGCATTGAAGCAAGTGACTATTTCAAGTATCTGTTAATCATGATTGAAGAGATTTCTGTTGTATGAGTGGCTCAAAGACGATAGTCCATAATATGATAAGGAACAATGTAAATCAGGGGAGTCCTCAAAATCTGCTGCAGCAAAATATAATTTGTACTTTTCCTGAACGTTCAATTTTGTGCTGAACTGTTCACTATGTGTATTTTCAATCATTCTCTTTTTTTTTCTGAATATGTATGTGTACATACATATATATATATGTGTATATACCCCCCCCACACACACACACATATATATATCTTCAGAAATGTGTTTTGAGGGCATCCTTATCTCCCACTTCCAGGTTTCTGTTCAAATCTATCTTCCCCTTCATGTGATCTGTTTCTCAAGTTTCTTCCAGACTGGCGCTTTAGCCAAACTATTCTATACATGCCAAATGCTCTGGTCTGCCTGCACTGCAGAACCTCTGCTGTTAGTCTGACAGGAATGTCTGAAGAATTCAGTTCCTAGTGAGGCGAGGAGCCAAGTCTGCAATGCTCATTATGCTGGAGTAGCTGGCAGAATTCTGCAGTGGAGTTGCTGTGGACATCATCAAGCACTGTTTTTGTTGGAGTACTTATCACACCTCTCCTTGTGACGCAAGCCAAGCCAACAAAATCTCTTTTCTTGTTGTTGTTGGCTTAGCTGTCTCTAAGGCAAGAACTGTTCCAGTGCATCAATGACAGGCAGTAACCCAGTTACTCTCACAGGATTGTGAGCAGCTGTACTTTTAAATTATGAATTCATCTGTGAAAAGAGTTGAAACTGTTAAAAAGCTTTATGCATAAATTAACTTTCTGGATACAGCTCAAAAAAATTTTCATTTAACCTATTAAACTCAAATCAAAAGGATAATTATATTTATATAAACACATATGATCTGCTGTTCTCTGAATGTATATACTTTTATATGTGTACAGCAAATTGACAATACTGTTGCTCATGTATTAGAATGAAATTTATATCTTAAAATGGGCGTCAAGGACATTTTGGGCTAATGAAGTTGAGGCATCCAGAAATTTGGTCTCTAGAAGCTCATAATTTCAAATGAGGTACTGTAGACTTTGACTGCTAAAATGCTCTTGAAAGTAAACATATAGATCATAAATTAATTAATTTAAATTCTGATAAATTTTGATTAAAAAGTTGTGGGGTTTTTTTTTATATTTACTCAAAAATATTTTTCATTTATTTTGTTTTAACAGGAAACATTGGATGCTCTAGTTAAGTCTGAACAAATGACAGATGAGATCAAAACTCAGTTAAATGATCTTTGTAGATTTTCCAGGGATTTGAGTACTCATTCTTCAAAAGTTTCAGGGTTGATTAAGGAGTATAACAGGTAAGCATTCATCTTGTTTAGAGTTCATCTCATGTGTGTATGGGGAGTGGGGGATGAGATGTCTTTTAAGGAACCATTAATTAGAATTTTAGAACTAGAGACAGACATATGCAATAGTTAGAATCATTATTTTGATTTTGGTGTCAGCAAAAGTTATACAAAGTAGTAATTTGATTTTTTGTTGGTTTTTTTTTTCTTTTTTCTTAAAGCTAGGCTACGCCACTAATCACAGCTGAAACTAGAAGTATGTCTGTACTTGATGTATTACAGGAGCCCTTGTAAAAAAAGTGAGGTAGCAGTATGTCTTGTTTTTCCAAAGGAGAAGGAGCTATACCAGCTAATTGAGATATTTTTCTTAATTTTGTCCTTCAGATTATTCTTCTTTGTTTAGTTGGTTTCTTGAAACAGAAACTAGCTAGGGAAGGTAACATTTGCTTGCTTTCTTGCTTTCTTTCAAGTCACTCTGATTGACTTTGGAGTATGACGCCTGCATTTCAGACAGAAGGTTCTATTGTTTCTTGCAGGAGATTACAGCTTCTGATTTCTGTAGCTACAGAAGGATGTGATGGCTCAGACTGATCCTTTATAACCTTGCAGACTTAACAGAGCCAGAGAAGTTAGAATTTTATTCGCTTTAGTCCTGCACCCTCTCCCTAGAGAGAGAAAGAGGCTGGCAGAATACATTGATGCTTAGGTGCACTGAGTCAGTCTCTGGAAGCACTTGTACCTGTCATATCTGTGACAGCTGTGTCCCAATTTACATGCTTCATTTTTGAGAACTGAAAGCTTCTAATGGATTTCCTGGTGCCTCAGTTAAGTGCATAAATTTGGTAGGAGGAATCCAGGTTAACCTACCCTTACCATTGTGTTTGAGAGAAGAAAATAATAGCATTGTCACCTAACAGAGTCCTGCCTTTCCTCCCTCCCTCCCTCGCTTTCTTCTTCTCCCCTGATGTGATAAACCCAGCCTCTGCCTGCAAGCTTCAAAAGGATGTCAGAGCAAAGAGCAGATCTTGCAGCAAAGATTTCGGACGGCTTTCAGGGATTTTCAGCAGTGGCTGGTCAATGCAAGGGTCACCACTGCCAAATGCTTTGACGTGCCTCAGAACATCAGTGAAGCTTCAGCAAGTCTGCAGAAAATACAGGTAACTTTATAGCAGTCAAATACTGGTCTGAGGGAGACCAAATGAATTTAATGTACAGCTCAGATTTATTTCTTTGATTAATTACTGCTTTTGTTAATGTTGTTATTGTTAATACTAAGGGTGACTCATTGCAAAGAAATATACAATTCTTGTTTTTTGTGTTTTGTTGGGCTATAGTTTGTAAGTAGTTATGTCTCATAATACTTTTCCTTGTCTACTTCTTTTTAACAATGGGAAAAAATGTGTTGTAGGTGGGAGAGTACTGTAAAATCTGAATGATACCAGTATCAAGTTTTGGTATCTGGAGTTATGACACAATTATGTGAATATTTTTCATCATGCATTAAAGTGGAGCCCTTATGGTACAAGAGCAGAGTTAAATTATATCAGTGTGAGCAGATACTTAATATTTTTCACATAAAGCTAAAATAAGCTCAAAGAGTTCTGTGGAAAGGAATCACAGTTGAAAGTATATTTTAATAAATCAATTGAAAGAAATATTTTTATTAAAAGAATATAACTATTATTTTAACTGAAAATAAAAAAAAAAGGAGAATTATTTAATGAGGCTATTACACCTTTAGTTAGATAGTATAACTTAAGAAATTCATATGTTTCTCAGAAAACACCAAAAGCCAAGTCACTTCTTCCTCATTTTGGTGTATTCACTTTCCCTTGCTTAAATGGTCTTGATGTATCAAATGTTTGACTGCTCCATGTTAAGAATATCTTTGGAAGGGGGAAAAGTCCTGGTATTTTTTTATGTTAAATATAAATATATTAGCAAGACTGGGCTTTTTTTAACAGTGGATTTTTTAAAAATCACTACAGCCCCCTCATAATGTAAGACCATACCTTGTTCTCCTATGAAAGCTTAGGTGAAATAAACTTTTTATGACTGCTTTAGGACTTCTAAAGGTGTCTTGGTAACCTGTATAAACCTAAAATTTTATTTTTCTTCGAAGTTAATGTTCTGTCTGTCAGCACTTTTTGCATCATTATGTCACCAATATCTTTCAATTCAATATAGCCAGAATTTATAGTCCAAAATTCTCAAAGTTAATAGACCTTTAGCATTCTCCACTAAGACCTCTAATGTAACACAGAATCAGAACCTGACCTAATAATTTTGGTACCAAGCCTGTTACTTCTGAGCAGGGGTGTAACCTGATGATTATGTGTATTACATAATCATGATAGTAACAGTTTAAAATATTTCTATATAAGACTACTAAATTTCTTTAAGTCCTAGGTGCTAACAAAGATATTTTTTTAACAATTGTAAGTTACAAAGAGATTATCCCAGTAAATTAGAATTTAAATATCTGTGTGTTTCCTTACATTTCTGTATAATTCTTGTACCTGCATTTTTCCACACGCTTCTTGCACACTAGCACTGTGCAAGATTTCTGTGAAGAAAAATACTTCTAAACAGGGAAGGTAAATTAAGGGTACAGAGGCATAAATCACACAGACTGAACATTGGTCAGGTTCTGAGCATCAGCCCACATCACATGCTCATGGCAAGTCCAGTGTGGCTGGAGCTTGCCCGTGGGCAGGGGTTTGGTCCAATGTGTGCCTCTGAGGGAGCCCCTGTGTTATCTCTGTCAGGATAATAGTTCCCTGAAATGATACTTTCATCACTTTCTGTACTAGGGATATTTCAGGGACTATGATACCCAACTAAATTACTAGTAATTGTCTCATCAAATACAGAAAATTCAGGTAGTCCTAGAGTCTTAATATATACATTTTCAGACACTTTCATTTCTGGATCAAGTGGCTGTTGCCTGTATCATCAATACAAACAATACTGAAATGAATTTACTGAAAGATACATTAGTATGTTAACATGCAGAAATGATAAACTCTCATCAATGATAAATTTTCTAGCAGCTTGACTTTGTTCGGACCCAAAGTTCACCAATTAGCTTTTTTTATTATTATTTTTAGGAATTCTTATCAGAAAGTGAGAATGGGCAACAAAAGCTAAACCTGGTGGCATCCAAAGGAGAACTACTGTGCTCTGTTTTACCAAAGGAAAAGGCTAAAGTTATCCAGGACAAATCTGCTGCTGCTAAAGAAGATTGGAAAAATTTTATCACCACACTCCACCAGAAGAAATCTGCATTGGAGGTATTGAACCAGTCACAATGAGGAAAGACCGGATGTCAATTTCTTCTTTGCTTCTGTTTCAAACAGTACAGTTTAGATTTCATATATAGGAGTTAGTGTTAACTATGTGACAGAACAAAGAAATAGATGTTTTCAAGAAGTCTTCTTCTTCTGCTTGCATTTTGCTTTTGTTTACTTCTGCCATCTTTATGACCTGATTTCACTTTAAGTGGAGCGTTTCATAGAGAAGGGTGTTGTTCAGAATCAAAGATAACAGTTGCTGAAATTCAGTATTCTCATCAAATCCCTTACTAAAACACATTTTCTTTTTGGACAATGCTTTCTGACACAGCTGCTAATTGAATAATTCCAGTAGAGTGTGTAAATGTTGTCTCTCTTACTGCAGATAGGTGATGTGTGTGTACAGTAATTTCACGATTATAAGCCACACCATTTTGACTAAAATTTTGATCCCACCCCAGAAATGTGGCTTACACTCAGGAGCGGCTAATATGTGAAAAAAATTCTGAAATTTCCGAGCCCAGAAGTTCAAGCTGAGGTGCCGAGCCGAGCACCTGCCAGTAAAACCCGGGATTACGCGACTGTTACAAATTGGTTACTCTGTTGCATGGCAGGTGGAGGCGGGCTCCGTGCGGCAGGCAGCATGGAGGGGGGAGGTGGGGGTTTCCCTCCTGCTGGGTCTGCAGCGGGGTGGGAAGGTGGGGGTCTCTGTCCCTGCCTGCCGCCGCTGCCCTGGGAGCAGGTGGGCTCCGTCCCCACCGTGGGGCAGTGCCGGGTCGGGACAAGCAAGCCCAGCGGCAGCCGGCCCCAAGCGGCCCTGCCGAGCGGCAGCATCGAGCTGGGCCACCTGGCCCCGTTAGCAGCCCCTAGAGGGCCGAGCCCGCCTGGCCCCGAGCCAAGCCAGTAAACCCCGTGATCCCGCGATTCTGTTATTAATTGGCAATTTTGTTGCACGTGGGTCTTTGCTGCGAATGACAGCGTGGCTTATAATCAGGTGCGGCTTATGTATGGACAAAGATCTAAAGGTTGCCAACACCCAGAGGTGCAGCTTATAATCAGGTGCGGCTTGTAATCGTGAAATTACTGTAATTAATTGGGCAACTTTTAAAGTAAATGCCAGTGCCTTTTTCTGTTCAGAACTCACAATTCAACCAGTAAGTGGTGAATATCTTAAAATCAGAAACTTTTTAAGGTCATAGGTTTTAAGGCTGAAAGGTCTCATATGAAATTCCCTGCATAGCGTGGGAGAATTAATGTTCCTAGACATTCGTGTTTCAAATAAATGGTGTCTAGACAGGTGAGAAAAAGTTTAAATACACTTAATGCATTATGAGAGAAAGCCTTTCAATGAAAATTCTCAGGTAGCAAGGACGTACCTTTCTTCATCTCAAGTTTGCCATGGAAAGAGGATGTTCTCAGAGGTTAGGCTTTTTCAGTCAAGCATTTTCAGTCTCATAGGCTTAGTTTTTCATTCGAACGTTTAAGTGATATGGGTGTAGATGAAAAGAAAACTAGATATGTCTGGGGGAAAAATACATTAAAATAACAAGAACACAGGAGCTATGCTGTTCAGGTTTATATTTCACATGAATTATTTCAGGTGGTCTTTTATTAAATAATGCAGAATAAGCCTACAAGAAAAGTACACAGGCCTTGAAGGAATGCCTTCATATGCCTTTAATGCACTTACTTATGACCAAAATTTTACTCTAAAAGAGAATATAACCAGAAATGTTCCCCAGGACTGGGTTGAATTTAGACTTCACCTAGAAACAGTGGCAGCCCATTTAAGGAGGGGTCAATTGCAATGACTGAAGTCAGTTGTTAGATAACTCATATCCCAAATTATTGACACTGCCTTAGTTATGTGAATTAGGATTAGATTAAGTCAAATCTCATAACATCTGTAAAGTTTTCCAATCAAAAGAAACTTGCTTCAGCCTCCCCTCAGCTATGTAGTTGTTCTACATTGTTGCTTCTATTTTGCTTTTTAAAAGTGTGCCCTATCAAACTTTTATTTTCGCGTCTGTGGGATAGGAACAGGCAGAGCTGATGTAATTTATTTGAAGAGTTGTGTATAATTTGCATAAAGTTATGTATTCTTTTTTGTGTGCTTGATCTGTGTATTGTGAATTAGTTATGTCTAGTGCACTGGGACTATTCATAGAAATTTGCATGCCTTCCTAGAACTTAAAGATCCAGATGAAGGACTTTGAAGCAACTGCTGAGCCTCTGCAGGAGTGGCTGACCTCAACTGAGAAGATAGTGCAAGGAAGTAGCAGTCGGCTGCATGATCTTCCTTCCAAGCGGAGAGAGCAGCAAAAACTGCAGGTGACTTTTAGGCGTTCTTAACACAGACAGACCATCCTGTCCCATCCTCCTGACCTCATTGGTTACTTACAAAAGCTTAATCGTTCTAGTATCCTGACCTCTAAATAAGATGGCATCTGCTTTTGAGGTTTGCTGTTGATCATCCTGTTCCATCAAGTTTTGCATCTCCATATTTCTTATCACATGCTGCTCCATTGCTGTAACTGTATGGTGTGCCTTTCTCAGCAAGCTTGCCATATGTCATTTCTATTTTTCATGGCACCTTCATGCTTCTCTATTTCCTGCTTTCTTGCACCCACCCTTATTATTACTGTGCTTGTGCTTTACAGTCTGTCCTTGAGGAAATAAGCTGCCACGAGCATCAGCTCAACAGGCTAAAAGAGAAAGCTCAGCAGCTGTGGGAAGAACAAGCTGTCAGCAAAAGCTTTATGCGCAGAGTGTCTCAGTTGTCTTCTCAGTATCTTACTCTAAGCAACCTGACAAAGGTAATGCATCCAATGTATATGCTCTTAAGCAACTCCTTTGATGTATGTAGGGAAAAAATAAAGACTGAATATGAAACACTGCAGTTGTCTTGCTTGCCTGCTTTGTGATATGTCTGAGTTATTCTGTCTTTCACATTGACTTTCAGGAGTGGATAGTAAGGACTGTCAATAAAATGTAACTGTGATTGGTTTTTTTATTTAAAAGCGCCCTGATTAAGAAGTAAACCCCACCTGATTTTCATTCTTTCGAGCACTGAAGACATTTTAGTTTTGTAATAAGTGACATCTGAAAGAGGTATTTTTGAAACATTAGTAGAGGTGGGGTTTTTTTTAGGAAAGACAGGATGCAGACGAGTTGTTGTTTCATCGCATCCTATAATGATGCTTATTGACATTGTAACTATTTTCACCTAAAAATAATAGATTAGTCTTCTAAAAAAAATTTACCTCTTATGCTACTTTTGAAGAAGAGGCATGAACCACATTCTAAACCATCAGACCAAGAACTGAGAGTTTAACATAATTCTTTTTTTGAGCAGCGCTTTACACACTTCACCACTTAATAGTTCTCCCATTTCTTTAGTGTAGACAGATAAGAAAGCCTCCATATTAGAGTTGTTATTTTTCTCAAAGTTCATGTAATGAAGAAGGCTTGATATAGGTTTACAGTTGCTACAGTAACTGGAATGATTAAGGACATAGGATATATGTTTTGGAATTACTATTGAGTTCCAAAAGTATTTGTGTTTAAGGGATTACTGCTTTGGAAATTCTTACATTTTCTGTGGAAGTAACAATTATAAGGCATATCTTTGACTTATGGGAAATGATTGCATGCATGGCCATAATGAATGTTCATGTCTGCAAAATGAGAAAGTGAAAGATGCATGAGTTACTAACACAAGCTTATGCGAGCAGAACTTGTAGGAGATGTCAGGATGAGCAGGAGTGATCTAAGGTTCAGGATGCATATGATCCAGCCTACTAGAGAAATCCTGAAACTTTTTGGATAGCCATGGATCTTGAGGAAGATACCTCTCAGTAACTTCCAACGCCTGGTGAATTAACTTGACTTTAATTCTCTGTCACAGTGGAAAAAACACACTCTACCTTGTATTCTTGTTCAATTCAGGCCTTTTAGCAATGTAACTTCAGCCTTTGTTTTTAATCTGTATGAGTGTCAGTGATTTTTCAGAACGGTTTTACCAGTGAGAGTCGTTGAGGAAAACAGGTCTTTTCCAAGTATCAATAAAGTAATATAGCTGTAGTGGTGTAACTTCTCAGGCTTAAATCTGTCATTGCACTGACCAATTTCACTAGTTAGCTTCCACTGCAAGACTGACATAGAGCTTAGATGTGATTTACCAGATGGGTAAGAAAAAGTGAAACCAGTAAACTGCAGATTTAGATTTAGAAAATAAAAAATTACATTTCTAAAACTTTCATTTGTATTTTATGTTTGGACAATTTATTTGTGTGTGTATACAAAATTCATTCTATGCTTAAGTTTACTTGTAATTATCAGTGTATGAAGCAAACTTCTGTGTGTAATTCATGAGACTCATTCTAAAGTCCTTGAGCTGGTATGGGTAATAGGCAATCCTTTAAATAGGTGTTGGTACTAATTGCATTGTTGGTATGAATTGCAGGAGAAAGTTTCCAGAATGGATAGGATTGTAGCAGAGCACCAGCAGTTCTCGCAGAGTGTCAAGGACCTCCAGGACTGGGTTGCTGATGCAGTTCACATGCTGGATTCCTACTGTCATCCTACTGCAGACAAGAGTGTTCTGGACAGCCGGATGTTAAAACTAGAGGTATGGAAACGAGAGTCCAAAACCTGCTCTTTTTAGTCTATATGAGGAATACAAATATAGGACACTTAGTTGTTGCATATTAGTCTAATAACTGTTGTTCAGATGCTGATTTTTAATGTATTCAAAAGTAACTCATTTTGCACCAGAAAGAGCTTGTTATTAGAACTTTAAGAAGTAGATAAGGACCTTAATGACATGAAGAACTGCATATATCAAAATTCTTGAAGTACTTGAAAAATGTTGTGTGGCTGATGAAGGTTAAATGGAAGAAGTAGGATAGTAATTTCTGTTAGTTTAGTATATTTCAATATATATTCCTTGATCTTACAGGTGATACAGTTGATTCAGCAAATACTTTAGTATAATTGTTTGCATTTAAAATGATGACTGCAGTTAAGAAAATAGCATCTGTTGATAAAAGTACACAATAATGTTAAAGAACACTATTTACAAGACAATACTTTTCATTTTATTGATGTCTTGGATCCTCAGTCAAAAATCTTCAAAATTATAGTGATAGGTCAAAAAACAAAAGATTGTAGCATGATACTAAATTATGTTTTGGCTTTTGTCCATTGTATCTTTTGGGTTCATGCTTTCAGGCTTTTCATGACTACATAGTGTTAGAAACTGTGAGTTTGCAACTGCACAGCTCCAGAAGCTGAAGTCCCTAGGCAGACGTTGATGACAGATTTTATTTGTTGATACCTTCATGTTGCAAATATATCTTGTAGTGATAGAACTGTATTTCAGCCTGCAGAAGAGCTTTGTCATTACATCTTGTTGTCTTTATGAATGAATCCTCCTGTTTGCATCTCAGTGATGTTTCCTTTGGAATGTCAGTGTTTTCACTGCACAGTACCTTCTCTGATACACTCTAATTACCTGCACAGATTCCACACAAATTTCCCTGTCAACTAAGGGTTTTTATAATAGTCTGTACCTACCCATTGAAAGTCGCTTTTGTTTGTGAAGCCCAGCTGTGAACCCCACTGTCTATCTTCCAATTCCCTACAATACAAGCTGCTAAATATGATCAGGTCATGTTCCATTAAAGCTAGTTAGAATATTCATGTCCAGGTAATGACAAAAAAAAATATATATCCACTCACTTCTTAGGGCCTGCTAGCAGTGAAACAAGAAAAAGAAGTCCAAATGAAAATTGTTCTGACAAGAGGAGAATCTGTTCTACAAAATACTTCTCTGGAGGGAGTGCCAGTGATTGAAGGCCAATTGCAAAATCTGAAGGACAGCTGGGCTTCTCTTCTGTCTGCTTGTATCCAGTGCAAGAGGTAAAAAGTAGTGATGTACAGAATGATGCTTAGTACAAAGCACTGTCAAAATTTTTGAAAAGTGATTTTATTATTACAAGAGTCAAATTCTTGTAAAATGTTTGCGTATGGCAAACACTTCGGGTCTAGAAGTTGTGATATATTCATTTGAAGCAGCAGAAGAGGAGGAGGAAACTGTAAGGGAGCTAGGCTTTATTAACACTTACTGTTAGTTTACTCTTAAAACTGGATTCTATGTTCATAATCTTGAATATTTTACTTTGTATTGCATTTGATTCTTTGAAACCTCCTCAGAAATGAGGAAATTTTTTCATGGACATTAATGGTTGCTCTATCAAGAACCTGCCTGCTTTTCCACTTGCTAGCATTCCAAAGAACACACTATAAATTACAGTGTCCATCAATGCTGCTCCTAGTAATAGAATAAAGAAATATGAAGGAAAAAATGGAAATTTCTTTGGTGGAGCATCAGTAGTTGAAAATATTTCAAGTTAAAGAAACAAAGGTAATTAAACATTAGAATGCAGCAACTTTTGAATGTAGGTTAAGGGGTAGAATGCTTTCATTACACTTTCAGTTGCAATTTATTTACTAAACCTAGAACGTGTCAGCTAGACACATAAACTGCAGATCTACTTAATATTCCAGATTTGGAAAACTTAATTTCTGTTTATTAGTCAAACAGATTGCTTATCCTGTAATATATCTCTCTTATATAGTCTAGAATATTTGTATATGACTATATCTCACTACTCAAATAACATGGGAACTTCCTCTATCATAAATGTATGTATTTTTAATTACAGTCAACTGGAAGGAGCTCTCTCCAAATGGACAAGTTACCAGGAAGATATTAATCAGTTTTCCAGATGGATGGAAAAAGTAGAAGCAAGTATGAATGCTTCTGAAAGGCAATATGCTGAACTGAGGGAAAAAACTGCTGCCCTCAGCAAAGCAAAGGTGTGTTTGATTTACAAAAAGCCATCAACAAGTCCATAACACCTTAGAGGCAATACAACAAACTATCTAACGGCAAGATTAATCAGTGGTCTTGTTTTAATGGTGCCCTTAATGTGTTCTCTTTCTGTTTTGCAGCTACTCAATGAAGAGGTGTTGAGTCATAACAGCCTGTTGGAGACTATTGAAGTGAAAGGAAAGGGGATGGCCGAGCATTACATCGCTCAGCTTGAGCTACAAGACCTACAGGAGAGGTATAAGTTCCTCAAAGAAAGAACGAAGGTACAGTTTTTATTCATAGCACTCCTTGTTTAGTTGACAACAAGGAAAAAATCCTTTCATATGACCTTTGTTTTACATTTAAATGAGGATTAAGAGTTTGGGGACAGCTGTAACTTAATGTAACAGAAACCTACTAAGGTGATTAATAGATGTCTTCCTGTATTGAGCTTCAGATCTTTCAGAAGGGTTCTAAAAATCAGGAGAATAGTCTGAGGAAATCCATGACAAAAGGTTCATTGACTTCAGCGCAGATTTAATTTTACCCATTGTGACTGAAATGTTGAAAAAAATCTTCAAACCTGTGATTTGCATAAGTGTATGTTTGCAATAAATTTTACCAGTCAGTTGTGTGATTCACAAATGGTTGACAGCCACAGAGATTTTATTAATGAACACAAACCTTATTAGCAAATAAACTGACAAAAGTGTGATAAGTACTACATTTACTGATAAATATTGATATTGTATATCTGGGAAAGATTAGGACATAGATTAACATCAGAGTGGGGTTTAGGGTGTGGTATAAGGTAAAAAAGAAATAATGAAAGACCAGGTGATAGATTTAAACCTAGGCAATTATCTCCAGTTAACCCAAGTTCTTCTGTGATAATTAACAATTAATACATGCTCAGACAGCCAGCTTTGCTTCAGGACTGCAATGTAGTAAAATTGAATTTTGTTGTCTCAGAGATGCTTTGTCATGTAGAATGACAAAATTCAAAATTCAGCCAAAATTCAATTTTTCAAACACGTGATTCTGTGTTTTGTGAACCTCTCTTCCACAACAGCAAAAAATGCCGTGTTCTATCTTTTTTTTTTTTTTGATCTTGAGTGAATAAAATTTCTCTGACTCTCCAGAAGACACATAAGTCCTGGGAAGTGCTGGTAAATACCTACTATTCCTGTTAGTATAGGGATGCTCTAATCTTCACCCTCTTTTCCTGCACAAAGCTGTACAGACTGCCTATATTTGCTCAGCTTGAGCAACAGCATGGGAACAGTAAGACATGGATGGTGTCTCACAGAGACAAGAGTTCTGTACATCTTACCCCATGTAGCAAGAAGCATTCCTTCTTTCTCTTCCACCAGATAGCCCAGATAACTGGTCTTCCCTGTTCCCAGCTGTGGTGATGGTGTTAAGTATAAAGAGTGCAATCAACCCTTCTACCTACATAGAAAGAAATTCAAAATTCAAAGCAAATAGCTGGAAAGTAAGGAAAGTTCAAATATTTTACTAATCCTCTGTCCAGGCAGGAAACCTGACAAGATTCTCCAAGGCTTTATGGCCCATGTCTGAGCAGACCAAGACATGTAATTTCCTAAGCCCCTGTTGAGAGGCAAGAAAACTGGTCACTCTTTTCCCCTTCCCACTTCTGGTCATGGGCAGACCTTGTAAAATATGTGATAAGATTCCTGTTTTCCTCTTTTCTTCCACTAGACAGACCTGTTAGAAATAAGAGGTAAAGCAGACAGTAAGTTCATGAGTTTATTAAAATGTTTGTCTACGTTAGTGCTGAAGTTATTGTAACTTGCTCACCCACATACACGGAAGACTTTTAGTCTGTTTCTTACTATGCTCTGTAGGGACTATCTGCAAATATCTTCATATCTAAGACAGTAGATACTCCTAGTGGAAGACACCAATTCCATTTGCTAAAAAAAAAAGGTCATGCAAAAGAAAAAAGTTCCATTTCTAAGATCATATGCTTATTAATAATTTCAGTAAAGTTAATTTAAATTGCAGTAAAAATCAGGAAAGTCTTTTGTTATTAAACACCAAGGTTTTATTTAAAAGTAATCCCAGATCAAAACTCTAAATCTTAGAAGCTACAAACTTATCTTTGGGATAAGTATTTTTTCCCCTACGTGGTCCTCCCTCTTTCCCTGTAATCAATTAAGTCATTTTCAGAGTTCAATTACACTTGAATTCCTGGAAATTTGAGCACCAGATACAAACCTTTCCCCTTGGTGGATGGCTGGGGTTTATGTTCTCTTGGTTTGACAATACGCTAAGATATGTATACATATTTGTAAATCTGTTCACATGCAGGAAGCTGTAACAAAAACTGAAGGACTGCTTACCTTACACCAAGAGTACCAAAGAAATCTCAAAGCCTTTGAAGTATGGCTGGAGAAGGAGCAGGAAAAACTTGACTGTTTATCACATCTTGGTGGTGATGCTCAGGAACAGGAGGCAACACTCCGGGATTTACAGGTGTGTGATAAGTGACACCCTAAGAGGAAAAAAGTAGAAAAGAAAAATCAGTCCTGTGATGGTATAATAACGAATATAATGGTATAAGGATGAAACACAACTGTGTTTTGTTAAGGTAATTTTTTGTTACATTTTCTAATCAGATTGAATCACACTGTACTTTCTGATTAAGTGCTATATGCATGAAAATGCCATATATGTCCAGAAGAGGATATCAAAAATTATTCTGGAGTGTTGTCTCAAACATATGGAAAAACAAATGCGTTTGTTTATTTTGGAAGATCGAAGCCTCTGTTTTTAAAGAAATGCAATTTTAGAATCAGTCTTACAGTCTGCTTGCCACATCTGGAAAGTTTTGAATTTATGCTGTGATGAATGGATTCCATCTATCCCATGCTGGATCAGACAGCCAGTGTTTCAGAACTGATAAACTTGGCAGGAAAGAAAAGAATTTAATGCATGCTTTGTCAATAATAATCTGCAGTTCAGTTGTCAGTAATAGTGATACTTGGTGTGCTTTGTAAGTAGCCTGCTGTCACTGGTGTTATTAGAGGAAAGACTCTCTCTAACATATGTTTAACCATAGATAACTAAAGGGAATGCCCAGCTGTCTTCAGAGGACCCAAAGGGGGTTTTTGCCATGCATGAATGAAAGCTGTCAATGGAGGGTATGTAACTAACTCTGCCTTTACAGGAGCTGCAGGTCCACTGTGCAGAGGGACAAGCATTATTGAATGCTGCTGTCCATGCCAGAGAGGAGGTCATTCCCTGGGGTATTCCCCAGATAGAAGACAGAGCCCTGGAATCCTTACGGCAGGATTGGCAAGTTTATCAGCACAGGCTTTCTGAAGCAAGAAGCCAATTAAATGCCACTCTGAGCAAACTGAGGTTAATGGAGAAAAAATTTCAGAAGGTTAATGACTGGTTAACAAACCTGGAGGAGAAAGTTGCTATCAGGACTGGGAGGAGGTCTGGTAGAGCAACAAAGGAAATGCAGCTTCAGCAAATGAAGGTAAAGAATATAGTTAAGGCATTCCTTAAACAAGATAATATGTGTGGTTTCCATGTTAATTCCTGGTTGCACTGTGAAAACGAGAGCAAGTTTTCAATTTATTCTGAGTTGGTGACTAAAATGATGGATCCAAGACAGCTTTGTGACTTCTAGATCCAGGTTCCTCCCAATATGGAAATCTTGCAAGGAGATCTGTAATTCATATGCTCTCTAGTGTGTGAAGATGTAACTGGTACAAAGATAGGCAGTGCAATAGAAAATAATTAATATGGTAAAAAGAGTAAAATGTGACCAACTGTATTATGAAGTCTCCACTATGTCGATGTAATAATTCTCCTTTAGTCACTGGGAAGAGCAGACATAGTTCTGAATAAACACAGGAAGCGGATTTGAAGCAGGTTACACTTTACAGTCATCTTCAAAACTTCAGGTGAAATCTATAGGTAGGCCAGATGGCATTTCTACTATTATTATTTGAGGGGGAAAAATTACAAAAAGTATTGAATTTATTGTAATGAAATGCAGTCCATATGGGATAAAAATCTTTCCAGCGTATTTGTTACAATAACTTTCAGCAGATTCTGGTTTATTTTCCAGTTATAAATGAATGTTTACAACCATGCATTTTTTTTCCTTTTCAATGATTCCCTGACTTAGTTACAATTAAATTCCTGATAGTTTAAGGTATTTGAATCAGTCATACAAGTTTGATTATTTCTTTCTCATAGAAGTGGCATGAAGACATTACAGTCTACAAAGATGATGTAGAGGAAGTTGGGGTATTGGCTCAGCAAATACTAGAGGAAAATCTCACTGCAAGTAGAATGGGAAGTCAGGCTACGCAGCTTACATCTCGTTACCAAACTCTTCTTCTTCATGTCTTGGTAAGTTTTGAATTCATTGTGACATCATAAATTGCCAGTTAAGAAGCAAATACAAACAGGTTTTTGTAATTAGACTTTTTCATAGTCTCTTCATTACTGTAGGCTCAATAGCATAACATTCATATGCATATATTCATATACATATAAATATAGATTTCATTGGATCAAATGTATTACAGAAACATAATCAAAATAATGAAGTAGAATGCCCTGTCACTATCTTTTTTATAATTTCAGGAGAGACATTTAGAATAAAGTATGCTTGAATGCTAATTGACCTCTAGAGAAATGTTTTCAGCTGCCACTGATACTCATTAGTATGGGTAAAATTTGATTTGGTAAGGTGCAGTCTTCAGGTTACTTTAAGTAGTTAATTGCCTCATAGTACTGTAATGACAAGTCCCAATTCAAAGTTCAAAATGTGAGTACATTTTAGTATTAGTTCAATTATAACATTGATGATTGCCATATGTACACCCTGACAAGAGCCCTGTAAGAATTATCCACTATTTATGAAATAACTCAAAGCCTATATGTTTTATCTTTGTATAATAGATTATATTAATATATAGGAATTTATTGTTATATTAAACCAAAAGCAATTATAAACATCTGGGTGGTCCTTGTTTCTTCCCCCTACCCTCTGTATTTGTTTGAAGGAGCAAGTAAAGTTTCTGGAAGAAGAAATACGCTGTATGGAGGAGTCAGAATTGTCATTTAGTGCTTACACAAATTGGTATGGAGCTACTAATAAGAACTTCAAAAATGTGATCACCAAATTTGACATAGTTGATAAAACAGCAATGGAGAAAAAAGTGCAGAAACTAGAGGTACAGCTTTCTTAAATGCAATTTTTGTTTCTGTTCACTAACAGGAGATTGTATTTTAACTTACATCTTAACAGCTGCTCAAAATTTTGACTTTACCTTGCCTAGAGAAGATAATGGGATAAGAAAGACCACACAGCAAAAAACTTTGTGTTATCACATCTCATTAGATCATAGTTCAGCTATTGAAGTTAGAAGAAATCCTAAATAATATAGCAAATAGTCCTAAATAATAGTCCTATCCTTTCATAAGACATGTTTGTATCTATTTTACGTTAGGTTAAAACTTAAAATAAATTCCCATATCCCCAATTCCCCACAAGTATACTTTTTTGTGCACTGTGCGTTTTCTATGCTCTGTGGCAAGAAGTGATTCCTCTTTCTCTTCATTGAAACACTCGTGTTTCATCACAAAAGTTGTAGAGCTTCTCATATGTCCTGCAGCTTAAGCAGCTTAAACGTAATATGGTAAGGAAAAGCTTTCATCTGTTCCAGAATTTGGAGTACTCATCCTCTCCTGGGAGCCCTCAGTTTCTTTGTTTAAATTCACAAGCCCAGTGCAGGGCAGAAGTACTTTATCTGCTTCCTTTTAGCTCGACGCACCTTAGCTCCAGGCAATTTTGTACTGAAAAGTCCACTCATTTTCCTGAGCAATTCTTTCTGTGTCTGTTGCAAAGTTAAAAAGAGGCAAGTTTTCATACATTGTCTATTAACCAAGGTTTCCCTCACAGGTGCTATTAAATGATATGGACATAGGGCACAGTTTACTGAAATCAGCCCGAGAGAAGGGGGAACGAGCTATAAAATACATGGAAGAAAACGAAGCTGACCAGTTACGAAAGGAAATTGGAGATCATGTGGAACAGCTTGAAGAACTGGCTGGCTCCATCAGAAAAGAGCACATGACTTCAGAGAAGTGTCTCCAACTGGTAAAGGAGTTCTCAGACAAGTATAAGACCCAAACTCAGTGGGTCATGGAGTACCAAGCCATCTTACATGCTCCTGTGGAGCCAAAGAGTGAACTCTATGAGAAGAAGGCACAGTTGTCCAAATACAAGGTAAAAAGGGGTTATCTCATAGTACTACTGAATTGATTTTAATCTAATGATTCTCAATAAATCCTCTGATCAGGTATCCAGGTCTCTTCAATAGGTACATGAGGTGTTTCTGGTCTGGATGTCCCAATCAGCATCAATGAAAATATGCATGATTCCTGCCTCTACAAACTTGACTGAGCCCCTGGATTTGATATGTGAACATCATAAAAAGGCTTCCATATCTGAAAATTTCCTGTATTGGAGCAAAATTATTTTATGAGTACACATATGAATAATTGCATTGATCTCTACAGAGGTGATTGCAGTTGAAGTGAATGTAGAAATCAGTTGGTCTTTCTTGACTTCAGACATTGTCACTGTTTACATTGTCTTAATCAGCTTTCTGGTTAAAGCTGGATATCCCAGCTCAACTGATATCCCAGACAGTCAGCTGCTATGACCTCCTAAGTTTTTGTCAGGATTTTAATGAAGTGTTTGTGGTTATTTTCCAGTCACAAAAACGAGTAGAAAATTTGCCAATAAACCCCATTTCTTCTTCAAATGATATATTTGTAAAATACTCCAGGATTGCAGATGTTTTATGAAATGTGTACTGTGCCCAGCTGAGGTGGCGTTAACTCTCCTCACAGCAGCCAATATAGTGCTGTGTTTCACATTTATGGCTAAAATGTTGCCAACAAGCCAATGTTTTGGTTAGTGCTGAACAATACCTACTTTGTTTCAAGGCTTTCTTGTTAAAGCTGCCCAGTACCCCTTGCCAGCTTCTCCACACAAAGCTGTATGTCACAGCTGTGCGCTTGCTTTCCACACATCTGGGGAGTTGTACTCTCTAGATTACATTGCTAGGCACTCATCGCACACCTTCTCATTAAGGGGATGGCTTTGGTGATACTTTCACACCTATTTTTACAATTTGTTCCTCTGAACAAATTTTATCCCTTGCACTGGCCACTTCATTGCTTCACCAGCCCCAGACTGTCAGACATGCTACTAGCCACTCAAAAGGAACAGTTTGTTTTAGATGTGTGCAAATTTGTTGTCTCAGGGCAGGGCTGAGAAACAGAATCCTGCATTAGTGAAAAAAGTTATGCCTATCTAGAAAGGATGATATAAGCCTGTGCATCAGATCAAAGGAAAGTTAGTGAAATACATCTCCAGTGATCACTAGATATATTTTAATTCTTGCTTGCATTGTAGTCTATACAACAGACTGTTCTGTCTCATGAGCCCTCAGTAAAGTCAGTGATTGAAAAGGGAGAGGCACTTTGTGATCTGGTGAATGATGTGACTCTAAAAAACAACATTCAAGACCTTCAGAGCAGTTACCAGGAACTCTGCACCAAAACAAAGGTAAAAAGGAAGGTTCTTCCAACTTGTTATATTTTTACCGCTCTTTAAGAAATTAACTATTTATTTCATGCTGTCATGTCTGTGCAAAGAACCAGCTTCCTTTAATTACTTTTGGTGTTTTGTTGGGTTTTTTTTTTTGGTTTTCTTTTGGAGACAGGGCAGAATTGAAAGGCAAATTTTGAATATGGAAAAAACTACAAAAATAAATGTAACCAGAGTAGCTGAAATGAATTTTAAGTGTAGCAGGTGAAGTCTTTGTATCACGAAGGGGATATGTATTGGTGACTAGTCTGTGTTATTGTTATTACTTTTAAAAACATTTAATAGAATTTTAAATACATTATTTCTTGAAGGGAAGGGATAGATACCCTTGGATTATACTCTCTTGTTTCTTCTTGATCTCCACAAACACTGATTAGTTTAGTTGTTGAATAAAAGGCACTGGAGAAAATAAACTGCAAGACAGATATAATTTAATTCAGCATTAACATTAATTAATTAGTCCATATGTATGTACTACTTTGAAAGGTCTAATGCCTCTAAATACATCCTAAAGTATGATTATTCCTAAAGCTTTTAATAGGTTATACTCTTAACAAGGATAAGCTCTGCAAACCACGTTAGTACTTATGTTTGACCTAGGCACATTTAATTGCCAATCCATCGACCAATAGGAGATGATTTTATTTTTTCAAGGTTGATTTTTGGTTTAAAGACATGCCTCTGATCTGTACCAAAACAGTGATGTCCATTGCATTAGGTATAATGTTGGTGGCTGAAATTTAGAGAATCTTCCTGAAAAGAATAAATACTTTTAAACTCAGTGTGTACATTCTTAATTTGCCTACCACAGACACAGGCAGTATGTACATGCAAAGGCTGTGAGCAGCAGCCGTAGCACTTGGTAGGTCAAGTGCAGTCTCTCAAAAAGTGTGTAGTAACTGTTAGTGAACTTAATGTCAAGTTGACAGTGTTCATTTTCGCAAGAGTTTCCTCAGTCTTCAAAGTATGGTATTTCATCTGGAGTGAAAATACTGCTCAGTACCACAGAAATAATAATTTACAGAAATTTAATCACAGAATAAATGTCTTCCTTTACAGTCTATTCATATGAGATACCCTCACAGGATTATAAATTTAGATGATAATTATTACTATGTTTTCAAGTTCTTGGTTGGTTTTGGCTTGTTTTGGGGGTTTTTTAACTCTTGTAATTACCAGAAAATTTAATTATGGTTATTGTGGACCTGCAGGCATATGTTGAAACCTTAGAGGTGAGAGTAAAAGAACATGAGGATTACAATAGTGATTTGCAAGAAGGGGAGAAATGGTTATTACATATGTCCAGCAGATTGGCCAGCCCTGACCTCATGGAAAGCACCAATCCTGAAATAATCACTCAGCAACTAGCTAACCACAAGGTGGGTTTGCTATTAGTGATCTTCCTTTGTAAAATGGAATTTTTCTTCTTTGTTTCTCTGCCTCTACTCCAGAGCTCTATTTGTCATTCCCCTATTTTATTTCTCTTACTGCTAACTATGTAAATAAGCATCAGTGTCATTAATGCAGGTAAAAATCTGGCTTCTTGTTAGCATCATTTCTTGGATGAAACTGCATTTACACAAAGAGCTTTGTTGTACTGTGATCTGAATTGTGTCAGATTTTCCCTGAGGCTTCCCAGGAAATGAACCACAAAAACTGGATTTTAGTCATTTTACTCTTGAGGTATTTTTTTGTTCTAGCAATTTTAAGGTTGAAAAAAACATTTAAATTGAAAATTTTATTGGTATAGATCCGCTAACAAGAACTTTAGAAATGCGAATGTGGTTGATAAAGCAGCAATGGAGAAGAAAGTGCAGAAACTAGAGGTAGAGGTAGAACCAGATTGTTCTAATTCTAGGTTCTTCTATTAGGTTGTAGCATTTTTTTCATTGCTTTTATTCAAGGTGTTATGGTTGTTAGTGAGAATCGTTTAATAGCTTGATAGCCAATGCTTTCTAGAAGATAAAAGAGAACAAAATCCAACCTACCAATACCTGAAACTGCGATTCCATTGGCAAATATAGAAGTCTTTAAATTATTTATGATTGGTGCGTTATTCTTTAAGTAAACTTGTTAGATAAAAAATTGGCTCCCCCAAAGTCAATGCAAAGAACTGTCCACTGTGAAAGAGTGGACATGAGATATGATTCAGCATGAGAATTAATTTGCATTACTGGACACAAGATGATCTGGAGAAGCCCTGAAGAGCATGCAACAAATGAAGATTAAGCCTAGTCAGGGTCTGAGCAGAGAGTGCTTACTGCTGTTTCTTCTGTAGACTTTTGGCAATGACTTTACAATGAACATGCAATCCAATAGCTTAACTATGACAACACATGTTGTCTGAATTTTTTTTCCAAATCTAAAGGTGAAAAGTGTTTAAAGGAGGGAGAAAAATTGTTCTGTGCCACAGCATATTTCTTCAAAAGTATTTTATCTGTTTCTTAGGCTATCATGGAAGAAATTGCAGGATTTGAAGATCGTTTGAATAACCTTAAGAGTAAAGGCGATTACCTGATCAGTCAATGCTCAGAACATCTTCAAGCAAAATTTAAGCAAAATATACAAAGCCATCTTCAGGGGACGAGGGACAGCTATTCTGCCATATGTAGCACAGCCCAAAGAGTAAGTCTTGTTTCAAAGGTTTTTTTTATTACCATTTTAAAATAAAGTGCATTATTGTTTCTATGAGTTATTTCTTTAAATGGTAGAAAACTCTTTCTACTGTTTTCATTTCAATTGAACTTACAGGTTACTGAGCACTTCATCATTACTGGACTGCAGTTCAATTCCTTGTGATCCAAATGTTGTCTGGCAGCCAGCAAAAGTAGTGGTCTAGCTCTTCTTACCTTTATCTTACCACATGCTCATTACCTTCATGTTACACTAGCTTCTGAGCAGCTGCAGAAGAAAAAATTAGACCTTTTCTACTTCAAAAACTAGGGACGAAATAGCAGTCTTTGTCTTGATAATTTGCATAGATACATGAATGTGCCTCAAGTATGTGCTAGGAAATACTGTCTCTCTCATTAAAACCAGAATATGCAGTTAAGAAGGGCCAGCTGGGTCATTCTGTTAAACCAATTAGGAGATCAAGCCAGCAGTCAAAAAAAACCCAAAAAAACCCCAAAAAAACTTGAACAAAACAACCCAAAAACAAACGGAAAATAATTTTATACAAAGTCAATGCAAAAATGTTGGATACAGAAAAAGGAGAGCATGCTCTTCATTGGCATCTCTATTTTTTTTTTTCAGAAGCTGTACATCAAAATTGTCCATTTTCTTCCCATATTAACAGGGTGCAGTGACAGTTTAAGGAGCTTTCAGCCCTTGGTACTTTTATGCACAAGTCTTAATAATTCTGTTTTATTGGCAGTTTTCAAGGTAGGAGAAGAGAGACAATGGTGGTATTTGCAAATGTGATAAACTTACAGAATGTTTTGTTTAGGTTTACCAGACTTTGGAACATGAGCTCCAGAAGCATGTTAATCATCAGGATACTCTTCAACAGTGCCAGACTTGGCTGTCTACAGTGCAGTCAGAGCTGAAGCCAACTTGGACAGCTTTCAGCCTGGCAGATGCAGTTAAAAAGGTAAAAGTTTAGCCCTTAAAAAAGCTCAGTTATTCTTAGCAAGGTGAGTTCAGGTAAGATTTAAATTTTAGAAATTAGATATTTTCTAGCCTTCTAAGAAAGCTATGTAGCCTCAATGCTCATTCCCAACCCCCAAAGGAATACCTGGAATGCAAAATAACTGTAGGTGAAAAATCAAAGAGGATTTCTACTATCTCTGCTTGGAGAGCAGAAACACGTTACCGGAAAAATGTTGGCTAGTTAGATAAATCTGCTCAGATACTCCATAGATGTGTTTAGCAGAGGGATTGTGTCCTTCTGCTTGTCCAATTGCCCATCTGTCTACTACGTTCCTTATGAGACCTGTTTTCACACTGCTGTGGACACAGAGTCAATTATCAGACAATTAAAACAATTTTTCAGTCTAAAAGTATAGAACTGCCTGTAGCCTTTATTGACCATTAAGAATTCTTTCATCGCCTCTTGATTATTCTTTTACACTGGATTTGTAACTTGGTTTTAAATTAAACTGGTATGGTGCTAAAAATGGTGGAATTCAGAGCTGTCCCACTTTAATAGAGACCTTGAAATACTTGATGGCAGACCTACAAGGGCAGGAGAAGCAGGGTGTGACACAGTGAGACCAACTCCTAAGTGCCACTAAGCTGAATTTCTCATGATCTGTCAGATACTGGAAAATTTTATAGCTGTAGGAACAGGACATGTTGATAACCTCATAAAGCTCTGGTTCCCCATTGACATTGGGAAAGTTTGTTACCTTGTTGAGACTGCATGTTTCTATCCAAGAAATAATCTAGCTAATTCATATGTCTTTGCTAATTGGATAATAATCAAGTTTTTAGAAATTATTCCTTTCCATAATTATAACATAGCAACCTTACCTAATAAAAGAATGTATTTCTACATTGAATTTCACAGAAAAAATAAGCAGGCAAAGAAAAATACTAAAATGTATGATTGCAATAAAACAAGATATTATTTCCACAGTCTCAGGGTTTATTTTTGTGTTGTCTTCCCTCAGGTTAAACATTTCCGGGCTCTGCAGGAGCAGGCCAATACATACTTGGATCTTCTGTGCTCCATGTGTGATCTGTCAGACACCACAGTGAAGAGTACAGCAGCAGATATTCAACAAACAAAACAAACGGTACAAGATAACCACAACAACCCATTTTTAATCCTCTTTAGAGCTTTAACTGCCTTGATCTGTTCCCTTTTAAAAAGGTCATATTGGGTAATGGTTTAAAGAAATGTCATCTTACTTTCATCATAAGTATTTCTTTAGATACAGTTAGTCTGCTGCTTCTTCTTTTTTTTAATTTTTTTTTTTTTTTAATTATTAAATCCATACATTTCCATCATGGTACTAATAAAAAAGACACACAACTAAGGTTGCTAAAGGTATTTAGGCAATGTTACAAGTTGTTGGTCTAAAACCACAGAAATAACATTCTGTGGAAGAGCACAAGAAGAATTGATTCAAGTTATATTTTCAAAAAACATAATTCAGTCTAATCTTCTCTGTATTTTATTAAATCTGAGACATATTTAGTGTTATTATTTATTCAGCAATAGGCTGATGTTCATATTGGCCTGTATTAATAGATTAATATAATCATAATCATTATAAAAATTTAGATGGTTCAGTTTATGAATCAGAGTGCATCTATTTCAGCATATTAATTTATAGAAGTATTCCTCAATTTTAAGTTTTAAAGTCGCTTAATGCTTAGGTTTAAAATAGAACTATAAACTTAAGTTATTGGAAAAGAAGAATTATGAGCATTCCTTTTGTTAAAAACATGAAAAATTTAGTTTCTCTTACACAGACAAACACAACCAGTTTTGAAACTACTTCTAACAAGAGTAAAAATCTAATACATACAGTAACAATATTCCATACCAGAGAAGGGAACTGTACAAATCCAAATAAGCCATAAAAATATGGCAGTCCAAGAACTGAATAGCTGAAGAACATCCCAAATATCATAATAAGATTCTCCTTTGACATACAAAGCAGTGAAATGTTTTTAAAAAATCACAGATGGTATAGTGCTGAGATATACTAAGCTGGTTGAGTGTCTAAATCTTAAAGGCACCCGACTGCTGTATTTAGAGCAAAAGCAGCTGTGTCACTATTGGTCTAAGAGGATTGATGGGCTCAGATCTGGTAAGCATTCTCCTTATTGGCATTTTAGAAGAGGCATGTAGGCAAAATAACTGGGCTAAGCAAATTAAATGGAAGGGTTTAGTTGAAACTTTTATGTGGGGTGCTCTCTAACAATTGTCTTGGCATGCAGTAGACTAAATTGTACAATTAATTTAAGCTTTAACAGAAGATAGAGAACTTTGAAATACAAACACTCATGAACTTGCTTCTCTCAAGGGTGTATAATTAATTTCCTTTTTTTGGTTGTTGTTGTTTTCGCACATTAGAAATTGTACCTTTGATAGGTACAATTTTTGTGACTTTTATAAATTAAGACTCTTTTTGTGGATAATATTAGCCCCTTTAGACTCTGGTTCAGAAATTGCTTTAGTAAAGTATCGTGCTCAGAGGAAGAATGGTATTCATCTTCCATTCTCCAAAAATAGATGCATTAAAGCATTCCTACTCCTTTTCATTTCTTCTAGATTGAGCAACAGATAATGCACTCACAGTATTTGTCTCAAGGCTGGGAAGAGATCAAACAGTTGAAAGCTGAGCTCTGGATATATTTCCAGGATGCGGATCAACAACTACAGAACTTAAAAAGGAGACGGGCAGAGTTGGAGCTAAATATTGCCCAGAATATGGTACTCCAGGTTAAGGTAAGGAGACTTTGGGTTAAGATTAGAAGGTAAGGAATAAGATCATGCTGTGACTGATATTATTTTATGATTTATATTATATGCACATATTGCATACAATGGCTAATATGCTCTAAGCAAGAGCAGAGAAGATGGAGGAAAGAGTGTTTCCTTGTTGATGCTGCAGGGTGATTCAAAGAGCAGAAAACTGTATTTTAGTATTTTTCTGACTTTGTTTTTTTTAATAAAAGACAGCTTTCAGCCTCCTGATCTGATTTGCCTTTGCTTTAGAGTAGACTAAGTGCTGATCACAGTGGACCTGAAGATAAGATTTGCAAACTGTACTTGCTTAATTCTTAGATTTCTATACTTCTAAATGGTTTAGAAGTATTTCAAAATTAGTCAACCCAACTGTTTGATGTTGCTTATCTCTAAGAAGGGGTATAACAGAAACAGAATTTAATTAATGAGACAAATGCCTTCATATCTTCTCTCATTCATTACAGAAGGGAGACATTTTATGACTATTCTGTATACATCATAACCAGTAATTTAACAAAAAGATAATTTTTAAAATAAATTCTTAAATACGTGGGTTTTGCATTTTTTATCTAGACTTTGCTTGTATTCTTTTTCTGATGTGCCAAGAGTTAGGTGAAAAGTAAACAGCACTTCCTCTCCATGTCTGTTCTACTCACACTTTGGAACAAAGTCAAAACCTTTGAAGATGCCTCAGCACAATCTGGACTAAAAGCTGTTATACCAGCTATCATTAGAGTCCAGGAAGGAGTCTCTTCACTCTTTCAGTCAGTAGCTTTGGATTATAATGAAAGGGAGACACCCTCTGTACTGTTAGATGTGGCACAAGGTGTGCTTTTTCTATTGATTTGCCCTGGTACAGGAAGATGCCTAGCTCCATTTGAAGCTGTCATGAAGAGGAATGAGGCAGAGCTAGACATGGCTGTGCTTGTTTAGTTATAGTTACTGGAACTAGAATTTAGGAAAAGGTTATATTTACCTTAGTGGGTGAGGGCTGAAAAATATTTGGTTAGTTTTTTGTCAGTATATTGTGTATTTTTCTTTTTGGGATCTCTCTGACTTCTTATTTGGTAGGATGTGTATGCAGAAGAACTCTTTTAGTTACTAGCTATTAGCGCAGACAGCAATCATGCCTAGGTAATCTATGGTTTTATTTCAATAATGACAGTGGTAACGGCTGCTGTTACAGAAGTAGGAACAATACAGAATATGGATATGGAGGCTCACTGACTCATGGACTCTGCTTCCTATTTTTAGTCCTTAATGAAAAAGGAAAAAAAATAAGCTAGTAATAATACTGGTAAAATGAATTATTCTTGTGAGATTCAAGACTACCTTGCATGTTTTAGTGTATGGTGGAGCTGTGCTAGTCCAAAAGCCTGGACAACAGGATGTGACTCGATCACGAATTCTATTTATCACTGGCACTTGGAAACTCCTCTGGTTTGGTTTAGCATCTATTACCAACTTGACTTCACATGAGAAGATGGGGAAGAGGTTTTGGAGAGGAGTGAAAACACTTCTTCCAGCTCACATCTGCAGAGCATTTGCCTGGGCAGATAATTAGTCCATGTACAATTTATTTATTTCATAGTTTTTATGTAAATTCCATTTTATAATTTTGATTGCATGTTATTATATTGGGTTTTACTTGTGTCTTTTTTAGGAATTCAGTCAAAAGTTGCAGTCAAAGCAGTCAGCTCTCACCTCTGTGACTGAGAAGATGAACAAACTAACCCAGGGACAGGAATCACCTGAACACAAGGAGATAGGAGAACTGAGCAACCAGTGGCTGGACCTCTGCCTTCAGGCACATAATTTGCTCATGCAGAGGGAGGAGGATCTGCAGAGGACAAGGGATTACCATGATCGCATGAATGTTGTTGAAGTTTTCCTGGAAAAGCTCACAAAAGAGTGGGACAACCTGGCTAGGTAAAAAAGGAGTCACATCCACAAAGCAAACTGTGCATATATGCTGGAAGATCTGTTTACAGTGTCTCTAAGTGGGAGCCACTAAAATGCAGTTTTTGCATATTTAATTAAAAGCACACCTTCTTTATTAATTATTAGCAATTAATAATTTCTGTTGAGATAAAGAGAGTTTGACAGGCCAGATCTTCAGTGTTTCTCTTTAAGGCAAGTACTGAAGGTATATTCCCTGATATTTCAAGAATGTTGACTATTCCGTTTGATCTCTTTCATTTGTGGTGGTTCATAAATTCATGGTTCATTCACTGGTTCAATTTCATTATGATATTGTGTTATATCTATTAGAGTATTATATTAAAGCTTAGTAACTACTCCTAAATATTTGCAGCTGCTTTGCATAGGATAGGCACACCAACTGTGAATAAAATTGCGAGTGTGGTGCTGCTCCTGTCACTGTCATGGAACAAGATTCACTTCAACCTCAATACTTGCTGTTGTTCATATGTGCAATATAATCAGGATGATTTGTATTCATGCAAATGTGTATGGTCAGCCTGATGACCACAGAGTAGATGAAAGGGAAACTAAAACATTTGTAAAATTTTTTAATTAGTGTTCAAGGCTGCTACCTTCAAGTGAATCTGAAAACAGTAGATCTTTATTTCACATTGATTTCAGTATGTAGTGGGCTTATAATTAATCCTGACCTCCCTTAAAAGCCTGTGCCAAAATAGGATCTAATAATTAATTTTCGTCCTGTCCCTTTTGATAACAGATCTGATGCTGAAAGTACAAATGTGCACCTTGAAGCTTTGCAAAAACTAGCAATTGCACTACAGGAAAGGAGATTTGCTCTGGAAGATTTGAAAGATCAGAAGCAGAAGATGATAGAACATTTGAATCTTGATGACAAAGAATTAGTGAAGGAGCAATTCAGTCATTTTGAACAACGCTGGACTCAGCTGGAGGACCTCGTCAAACGGAAAATTCAGGTTTCTGTTTCAACCTTAGAGGAGCTCAGCTTAGTGCATTCCAAATTTCAGGAACTAATGGAATGGGCAGAGGAACAGCAACCTAGTGTCTCAGAGGCTCTTAAACAGAGTCCTCCTCCAGATATGGCTCAGAGTCTTCTCATGGATCATCTTACCATTTGCAGTGAGCTTGAAGCCAAGCAGCTTGTTCTGAAGATGCTTGTGAAGGATGCTGACAGGGTGATGAACAACCTAGGGCTCAATGAAAGGCAAGAACTGCAGAAAACAGTGTCTGATGCACAGCACCATGTGGCTTGTCTCAGCGATCTGGTTGGCCAGAGGAGAAAGCACCTGAATAAAGCACTGTCTGAAAAGACCCAGTTTCTCATGGCAGTCTTTCAGGCTACAAACCAAATTCACCAGCATGAGAAGAAGGTGATGTTTCCAGAACATATTTGTCTTTTGCCAGAAGATGTGAATAAACAGATCAGGACTTGTAAGAATACCCAAGCTAATCTAAAGGCCTATCAAAATGAGGTCACAGGGTTGTGGGCTCAAGGAAGGGATTTAATGAAGGAAGCAACAAATCAAGAGAAGAGTGAGGTGTTAGGTAAACTGCAAGAACTACAGAATGTGTATGACACTGTTTTACAAAAGTGTAACCAGAGGTTGTTAGAACTGGAGAAAAATATTGTTTCCAGGAAATATTTCAAAGAAGATTTGGATAAAGCTTGCCATTGGCTAAAACAAGCTGATATTGTCACATTCCCAGAAGTCAATGTAATGAATTCTGACACTGAATTATACAGCCAGTTGGCAAAATATCAACAGATTCTTGAGCAATCTCCAGAATATGAAAATCTGCTACTTGCACTGCAAAGAGATGGCCAAGAAGTCCTACCATCACTTAATGAAGTGGATCATTCTTATCTAGATGAAAAACTTAACAGCCTCCCTCAGCAATTCAATATTGTCACTGCTCTGGCAAAAGAAAAGTTATATAAGGTTCAGGAAGCTATTTATGCCAGGAAAGAGTATGCCTCTTTGATTGAGTTGACAAGTAAAGCTCTGACCGAACTAGAAGACCAATTTATTAACATGGACAAAGCCCCAGCTGCTGTTTCAGCCAAAGAAGCTGCATCACTCCAGCAAACCTACAGAGATCTCTTAGGTGAAACCATGAGCCTTGCTGCAGCAGTGGATGAACTGAACCAGAAGAAGGAGGCTTTTCGAAGCACTGGCCAGCCCTGGCAGCCAGATGAGATGTTAAAACTTGCCACGCTATATCATAAGTTGAAGAGGCAAATAGAACAGAAAATCAACCTGTTGGATGACACAATAGAAGCATGCCAGGAGCATGAGAAGATGTGTGTGCAGTTTGAGGCACAGCTAGAGACAGTGAAAAAGGAGCAGGTTAAGGTGAATGAAGAAACTCTCCCAATAGAAGAAAAGTTGAAAAGATACCATTCTCTGGTGGGCAGCTTGCAAAACTCAGGAAGCCTTCTGAAGCGAATAACTGAACATCTAGAAGCCCTTTCTCCTCAGGTTGACTCATCAGCATATGAGACAGCAAATCACCAAGTTCAGGCTTGGCAAGAGAAGCTGAAGTCTTTGCATTCTGCCATTGTTGACACAGTGATGGAGTGTGAGAACAGACTTGTGCAGAGCATTGACTTCAAGACAGAAATTTGCCGCTCACTTGACTGGTTGAGGTGGGTGAAAACAGAACTTAATGTTCCATTAAGTTTGGACCTCAAACTGCAAAGCATCCAAGAAGAAATCCGAAAGGTTCAGATACATCAGGAAGAAGTGCAATCAAGCCTCAGAATAATGAATGCACTGAGCAATAAGGAGAAAGAGCGCTATATGAAAGCCAAGGAGCTGATACCTGCTGACCTGGAAAACACTCTTGCTGAGCTGGCAGAACTGGATGGTGAAGTTCAAGAAGCTATACATGTGAGACAGGTTAGTCCACTCAAATCATCATTAATTTTTTGGTCACAAGGCTGAAAAAGATGGTTCTGTGGCTTGATCTTTACAATCATCCTAAAAAGACTCATTTTAGTAATCCTACTGTCTGGGTTTTTAAAATTACACAGGCTACTGTGATTTTATGTTTGTGACTCTCCCTTTTATTTCAGGCTACCTTGAATAAAGCATATAGCCTCTGCCAAAGGTACTACCAAGTGATGCAGATTGCAAATGACTGGCAAGAAGATGCTCAGGAATTTCTACAGTTAGCAAGAAATGGTCTAGATGTTGAGAACTCCGAGGAAAATCTAAGGAACCATGTTGAATTTTTCAGCACGGAAAGTCAGTTTAATGATCATTTGAAAGTGTTACAAGGCCTTGTGTCTGAGATAGAACCCTTTCTACAAGCCACAGCAAGCGAACAGCTGGTGCAGAATGTAGCTGCATTGGAGGAAAAGGCCAAAGGGACAGAGCAGGAAGCCAAAACCCAGCAAGAGCAGTTACAAAGGTATGTTCTTTCTTTTTATCTTTTTTCCTCTCTTCCATCATTTTAAGATCACCTTGTTGGTAATGAAAGAAAGAATCAGAACATTAACTGAAGTTTTAAAGTATTTGTTCTACTTTTAAGAGAAGAGGAATTTGGGGATTCAGAGCTCTTGCATTCTTCTTTCTTTTCTGCCCTTGACTGACTAGTTGTGTGATCTTAAGGAAGCTCTGGTAGAATTATATTAAGCTTGGAACAGCATGGAGAAGAGTAGGGAGTAAGTGTACTGTATTTCACCTGACTCAAAACATATGCACAAACAAATGAAATTGGAACAGACATTTTGAGCTAAAAGGAAATACCTTTTTAACAAGCATAACTATGTTTCTTATTTTTCCGGAAGATTCTGAATTCCATATGTTTGGGTTGGTTTAAACCACAACATGGCAGTCTCTGAGGAAAAGTCAAATAAGGGCTATTAAGTGCCTAGTTGGGTTTTCTGTGAGGTGTAGCTGAAAATCAGGAGCGTATGCTTCTATGTATGCTGTTTCCCAATGATCATTCTTTTTCTTGGAAAATACTGTGTAACAGCAAAACTAAGCAGTTGCATTGAAAACTAGGTGCAGTAATATTTCTCATTTTCAAATATTTTTATATACAATTAAGTTGTTTTTTCTGAAATTGTATTTGCTTAAGGTGTGCTTCTGAGTGGCAGGAGTACCAGACATCAAGGCAGAAGGTGATTGAAGTGATGAATGACGCTGAGAAAAAATTATCTGAATTCTCAGTAGCTAAAGCTGCTTCTTCTCATGAAGCAGAAGAGAAATTGCTAACACATAAGGTAAGGTGCTGCTGATAATTGCATGAAATCCTTCTCTTCAAGTGAAAATTAATGTATAATATGTGGGTCCCTACCTGTGGTAACATGAATTTGAGGTTTTAGATCTTTTCCTGAACCTGTCATAACACACCAAGACATGCTTAGTGCTGTGGAAAACACACATTTTATTTGAGGGGTGACTGAGAGAGATATCTTTAATCACTTGTCACTTTCTTGTCTGTCTATGTGCCTATGACTGTAGAGAAGTCCAGAGTCAGGAGGTTCCTAAAAGCCATGGATCTGTAAGCCCCAGAATTGCATACCCTTTAACCAACTCAGGTCAATAGAAACATCATGGAACAGTTTTACTAGGACAGGAAGACTTGGAGTTTAATATTAACTCTTTGGTCTAAAAGCTAGAAATATAGCTTAAAAAAACCCTTACTTTCTCACGTTTGGGGTACTATTCAATTGCCTTAATATAGACAGTCAGTGACACTTCAGGCATGCTGCCAGCTGTGTCTTGTGAAATAAAGAATCTCCCCTAAGAGTAATGTCATGTCTGCCAGGTTTATGAGAGTATCCTCCAATCCTTGGGCATTTAAGAGGTTGTTAAAGATAAAAAGGACATAAATGTACACTTAAACACCTGAACTGCTTCTTTCATTTTTAGACTGTTTAGAAATCAGTCTTTGCTATGAAAGGACCCTGATTTATCCTTTTTGAGGGGCTATCAAGGAAGAGAAAAGCTGATTGCACCAGATTGCTGCTGCTTCCAGAAGCTTGCATTTTGGACCATGCAGCTGTTGCTAATATATTGCATATGAGAAATAAAGTAAAACCTAGCCACCTCACTTAAAATACAATACCTCCTTCTCATCTGCAGTGGATGGGGGTGGTTCACCTACCTGCATCTTGAATACTAATGAGCTGTCTTGTGGAAAAGGAAAACAGTGCTTATTTTTGCTTTTTCAGACTCTT
The DNA here is from genome assembly GCA_013186435.1 of Turdus rufiventris. Taxonomy (NCBI): domain Eukaryota; kingdom Metazoa; phylum Chordata; class Aves; order Passeriformes; family Turdidae; genus Turdus; species Turdus rufiventris. The sequence continues at coordinate 4,702,132 of PYHW01010133.1, read as the reverse complement.
GTGTCCATAGTGAGTTCTTTCCATGAGAAGATCACAGCCCTAGAAGAAAAGGCTTTGCAGCTGGAAAAAATCAGCAATGATGCCAGTAAGGCATCTATAAGTAGATCCATGACAACAGTTTGGCAGCGCTGGACACGGCTCCGGAATGTAGCCCAGGAACAAGAGAAAATTTTGGAAGATGCAGTGCAGGAATGGAAGGGTTTTAATGACAAGGTAGATTTTAGTCTTGGTAAATCCTCCCCTTGTACAT
>PYHW01010133.1:4669577-4696876 GCA_013186435.1 Turdus rufiventris | reverse complement strand
CAGGAGGTTGGACCACCATGGTCCCTTCCAACCCAACTTATTCTGTGATTCTGTGACTTATTTTATTTACATTACTGAATTTTTAACACTTTGGATGTAAAAAACAAACACAAAACTAACCAGCAGCTTCTTCTCAAGAAACTGTAGCCCAAGAGTATGAATCTATGAGAAACCTGAAAAATGTTTTAGGCTTCCTTTTCAAAATATTTGTGACTATGGAAGGAAAAACTGATTTTGAACTGTGTTTCTATTATAACAGTCTAGCACAATCAGACTGCTCCTGCATCAAGGTCATGCTATGAAAATACAAGTTTCAAAATAAAATTCAAGTTTTCATAATCCATTAATGAGTAACTATATTTATATGAGTTTATAAACATATTTTAAGAGCAATAAAACAAACCCCTTTTCCAATAAATAAAAATCCTTGTCATGGCAGTCTTTGCTGACAATTCATTTCAGAAACAAACTTAGAAAGATGCCTGAGAACAGTTAATGTCACACTGAAGTGACTCAGTCTTTGGCTATGGCAGGGAAAACGGTTATCCATTTCAGCCAGGAAGTCACAGGAGAAAGAGTAATGGCACATACTTAAGAGGTGACCAAACATCCTGCTGTTCTGCTTTCCTGCTTAAAAATGGAAAAAAACTATGGAGACTTTGGACAGGATATAAAAGTTGCAAGCTGGACTAGAAATAATCAACCAAAAAGCTAACACTTCCTGGATCACTGATTTTATTGTTTTTCTGTCTAGATCCTTGGTGATGAGTTGGACAGCTGCAATATAAAGCTGTTGGAATTAGATGCATCAGTCCAGGACTTTGCAGAGCAGAACGTACCCCTGGCTAAGCAGCTGGCTAACAGGATAGGGAAACTCACTGCATTGCACCAGCAGACCATACGGCAGGCTGAGTACAGAGCAACCAAGCTCAGTCAGGTATGGCCTTAAATCCTTTCTGCTCTTTCCTCTCAGAACCAGAAGGAGCATGCATACAATCTCACTTATTTTCCTGAAGTTAGGCCAGACAGGGCATTCCTTGGCACATCTGCCTGTTATTAGTCAGGGCTTGCATCGAATTCCAAAGAGACACAGGTCAAATCAGAGGGTGAAATAATTCTCAGATGTTGTTTAACACCATCCTGCATTAATCACCTGCTGCTTGGTTCCTTTGGTCCCTAAAAAGATTGTAGATCTCACAAACAGTAGCATGTCTGGAAATAGTACATCATTGTGCTTCTCAGGGTCTCTGTTTTGTCACTGTTACCTACATTTGTAGCATTAAAAAAGAAAGTTTTAAAAAAAATATTTTGCTCCAGTCCCAATACATGGAGGGTGAATACAACTTGTACATTCAAAAGAAAAGCCTATATACAATGGCCCTGATAATGCGTAATATTTATGCAACATTTTGTCATTCATAATGATGCATTCTCTGTGGTTCAAAGTCTCTGAAATTATTTCTCCTTTTTTCCCCTTAACTATTCTGATCCCCAAACACCTCTAGGTAATAGCAAATAAATGGATTTTCTATGGTTCTGCCATCAATACCCTGATAAATTGAGTTATCCTTTCTGCATGCATGAAGTTGCTTCTGTAAGAAAACTTCAAAATATCCTTTTCAGTTTCCTCTGAAAAATTGTTTTTAAGAAGAGATAGAAAATTATTATCAAAGTAAGAGTTCAATCAAAGGTACTTGGTAAAGAGACTTAACATATATTAGGATATTTTTGTTCAGCATCAAAAAATCCACTTACCATAAAAAATGGTAAGTTTTAAAAGAGTAATTGAAAGGTAATGGAAATAGAGTTCAAATTAAGAAATTGAGCCATAAACTGAAAGATGAGGTATTTTGGAATTTACATGTGTGGCTGAAATATGCAGGGGGAGTGTTCCCTCTAGGGATATAATTGAGCATCAATGAACTCTCCCAGTGGGACTTACATTCTCAAAGTGCCTTCTTTTCCCCAAAAACAGATAATCTTATTACTGGAAACAGACCTATTTTAACTCCATAAATACATAAGAAATTAACTTACATAATACAGGAAGGAAAAGTTGCTACAATTATCATGAGTTTAAAACAATGAAGGAAATAAAACTAGTTTTTCATCCCCCAAGAATTGTACAAAATTACATTTTAGGCTTAAGCAAATTTTTCTTTTATCTAGGCTGCTTCACACTTGGAAGAATACAATGAGATGCTGGAGTTCATATTGAAATGGATTGAGAAAGCAAACATTCTAGTGCATGGTAGTATAATATGGAATTCTTCCTCTCAGCTTCGTGATCAGTTTAAAGCCTACCAGGTGATTATGTGGGCTATGAAATTTAAAAGGCAGTGTATTTAAAAAGGTGTTTTCAAAGCAGTGGAGTACTGCTTCCTCTTAAAGTGCTGGATTTCTTTGACTGTTCACCCAAGCCTTAAAAATGGTTTTGGACAATTGTTTTGAAAGCTGAAATAAAGATACTTCGTAGAATAAAAACATGTGATTCAAAGTTGATTTCCATGTTCCTCAAGGAGTTTGGTGTCATAGAAGCTTTTGGCTGAATAGTGTGTCTGCACACTGTGATTCTACCACACCAAGCACCGTATTGCAGCTCATACTCTAAACTTCAGTTAAACATGATTTTCAGTTTGGGGATTTTGTCTTTCTCTATTATGCTAAACTGGAATAGCTTGTGTTCTCATCTAATGAGTTTTATACCAAATATTCTCAGGCTGATACCTAATGGAAGAGTTTATTCCAATCTCTTCCTGAATATTTCACATCAGAGTAATTTTCTGTCCCTGTAATTGTGCAATTTGTTCTGTGTGTGTCTGTGTGTGGAATGTGTGTGTGAGATCAGTGAGACATTTTGATGAGGTTCAAGCTTGCCTGGTGTTACATGACCATGTGAAAGAAATTAAGACACCATAAGATAATAATGTATCACTAATACCAAAGCAAACATAAATTATGTTTTTTATATGTACATTACTTAATTGGCAGGTACATTCTTGTACGTTAGTGCAGTGCAGTATGTCAGATTTTTTATTCTGAATAGGAGCTTCCAGGCAATTTATCCTGAGGAAGGCTGGAGACAGAATTTATGTTTTGGTTTTGCTATGGCTTTTTCTGTGCTTCAAAATCTGATAATACAGGCTTAACCAATGCCATCCCAATACTTTGGCACTGATTTTTTTTGGCAGTATTAATGACTCCTACCATGCTATAACACTACATCCATGTGCTTTCTGCTACTTTCTATCAGGTATATGAGGCTTCCAGGACAACTATTCTCCACAGATTGCATGTATTATATTTTTGCACACAAGTATGTTTAGCAAAACACTGAAATTAATGTGTTGGTGAGTACAGTTGCTGAAGCTTCATGACTTAAACTTTTACTTCTGAGTGTCTTTAAGCTGAAGCACTTCAGCAGACCTTCAGAACTAAGCGTATTGCCTAAGCCTTACAGGAGATCAGAGGAACTTAAGGCTCACAAATGTATACAGATTGAACAGTTTGCAGAACAATATACTTAAAAGATATGTGTCCTCGAGTCTCAAACCTGACATTCAATTTGCTTGTATCTCCACCTAGAGCATTCTTGATGAGTCTGGAGAGATTCACGGGGATCTTGAGGCCATGAGTGAGAGGATTGATTACCTGGCAAGTGTGTACTGTACAGAAGGAATGTCACAGCAAGTACTGGAACTGGGGCGGCGGACAGAGGAGTTGCAGCAAGTTATCAAAGTGCAGCTACCAAACCTCCAAGATGCTGCCAAGGTAAATGAAAGCAGTTTTTCTAGTGCTGGCTGGCATTTAGGGTGATGTAGGCATCATACTACTGACATTACTAGCAGTGAAGATAATTTGTGGTCTACACAGGGCATGACTTTGTTGTCTAAAGTCAGGTATCGTGCGCTGTTCAGGATGCTGCCTTCAGGTGCTGACTCAGATGGGCACAAGATTTCTGCAGATCCTGTTACAAGTGCCCTTTCTGGATGGATATATTTGGGATAATGGTGTGTCTCAAATAGCACTGAGCATCTATGTTTAGATACTTGAAAAGTGTATTTGTTGACACATTCTGGTATTTCCTTTATTCCTCTCTTAAATTATATCTAAATGCTGTTATTTATTAATTTAGATCAGCTTTGGACCAAACCCGAATTCCATAGTACAAGGCCTACCTCTACAAAGGACTGCAGTGAAAAGAATGGACATGCTTTTTCAGTTTTATGAAGTATATGCTGTATTTGAGATTGCAGTGCTTAAAATAATAACTCTGCCTTTGCAATCCCTTTTTCTAGACTGTCATACAACTGGTATTTTTATCTGATATTTTAAACATTTAAAATTAAGTGTCAAAACTATGAATTGTTTTTTGCAATGTAATTAAGGGGGATGTACCTGAAAAATACAGACAGATATATTTATAGTGATTTCTGTTTTTCCACTTATTCATCCCTGAATAAAATGTGTTGCAGGATATGAAGAAATTTGAAATTGAGCTGAGAGCCCTACAGGCTGCTTTGGAGCAAGCCCAAGCCACACTGACGTCTCCAGAGCTTGGGCATTTGAGCTTGAAAGAGCAACTTTCTCACAGACAGGTAAAAGACCAGGACCTCACAGTTAACATTTGACTAGTGTGATCGTACACAAAGGATAATGAGTGTTGATGAGATTGATTTCTGGGTTTCTTAGATGGCTGTTTCAGAGTGTAGTCCCAAATTATTGCCAAGGAAATAAGGGATGGAGCAAGAAGAATCAGTGCCTCATAGGGAATAGTTGAAGTATAATTCTTTTTGAGCCCATTCCTAGGTTGATGCAGTTCTGAGAAGTATGCATCCAATCCATTTATTCCATATTAATAACTAATAAACCCCAATTCTTATTTAGTACTTATGGTCAAGGGGTTCTTAAAGTACTTCAAAAGGAAGTCTAGATTGTTACCATTATTGTACAGATAGAGACACAATTATATACTTTGTTGCTAGCTTCTCCAGTAGTAATCCTGAGCACTAGGAGAGGATTCAGGTTTCTTTAAGCCCAGTTACATTGTTGTATGCTTAGTTGAATTACCCCACTAAGATATTGTGGCTTTCTCTGTTGCATTTGTTCTGCTATGGAGATTTCTCAGTTTGTTAGTTTTGGTCTCAGTCTCTTAACAGGAATAATAAGGCAAGTTACAGCTTTCTGAGTTCCACAAGACATCTTTCTTTCTGGAGGCTAATATGGAGCTTTAACTGTCTTAATCTGCCAGTGAAAACTGGATGCCAGCAGGTTCACTGTAGCATTAAAATCTGCAGAAAAATGTATGTAAGAAATATGTACAGAACATATGTAAATTTGCACAGCTTCCTTTTCATTAAAATACACAGTCTTTATTCTGGGCACTTGGGAACAGATTTCAGAATGTGGCCTTGAAGAGTGTAAGGGAACACATCACCCACCATAAGAATGAAGGAACATGGAGTTTGCACTGGATTTTATGCACATTCTTTGTCCTGGCTCTAGCAGATCTTTCTTTTGTACAGAAGGGGGCTGTAGACCCTGTCCACCTGTTTCACCAGACCAGAGAGGGGATGTTGGAAAGCCCCTGCTGGCACACAGTCCCCAGGGTGCCTCTGGGTGCTGATTGAACAATAAAAACACCCTTTGCCAGCAGTCTGGGGTCTGACAGAGGAGAGGCCCCACCTGTGCTGCCTGAGGAATAGGTCACTATACTGAAACTCTGGTTAGATTATCCACCATATGTCATGAAACTGCAAAAATAAAAAAAAATAAATAAAACCTCACAATCCTCTCATCAGTATGCACTTCAGACCTACTTAGCTATCGTTCTGTTTGTGGTGGAGGGGAAGGGAGATAACCGAATTCTCTATCCCTGCTTGTCTCATTGTCCAGCTGATTTATATCCATTGAATCTAAAATATTTTTCTAATGTGTTAAGGCCCTTTTTACTAACTTTGACTTTTTTTTTNTTTAGTATCTGTACAAACATTCATTAAACTCCTCAATGTAGATTAAAAGAACGGTGATCAAATCTATTCTCCAGCCATTGCACTTAGATCCTTCTCATGCATATGAGCAGACAGCTTGAATGGACATCTTGTATGGAATAGGCACTATTAACAAAGGCACACAGCTTGTGATTATTCAAAGAAAAAGGTTTCTATGTAGCTCTGTTCCTTTCTGTTTGATTGCCTTGTGAATTTTAACCAACATTTTCAGCCATGGTTTTTATCTTCAAGGGAAGGTTGTGAATACAATGGGATGCATTTGCTGTTTTGAAAATGTACTTCTGTGTCCCAGCAGGGAGTTCCACTCAGACTTTAAGACTGTATGTGTATATATAAATTACTCTTATGCTGCTTCAATTTGTGAAGTTTGTAAATCTATTTTCTCAAATCTGTTCATAGAAATTTATTTTTTACTTGGACACTTAGAAATAGGTACTACTACACTTTTTCATTAATTATTTTTATATCAAATGTGTGGGCTTTCTGCTTAAATAATCTTTAGAAGAATTCTCATTTCACAATTAGCAACTTCAGAGAATGTGTTTCTAATTATATTCAATTTAGGAAATATGTAAAAAAAATTTTCTTGTATTGCTTGTATGTATCATTATTTTTCCTTGGCTGCATGAAGTGCTCTGGGAGTTCTGAAAAATTGGTTTATTTTGGCACTGACTTTGTTTCTAGCATCTGTTGTCTGAAATGGAGTCACTGAAGCCAAAAGTTCAGGCAGTACAAGACTGCCAGAGTGCCCTGCGGATTCCTGAGGAGGTGGTCACCAGCCTGCCCATGTGCCACAGCGCCCTGCGGCTCCAGGAGGAGGCCAGCCGCCTGCAGCACATGGCCATTCAGCAGTGCAACATCATGCAGGCAAGTGCAGCTCCATCTCACGAGTCACTCAGGGGAACTTGAACAGCAACACACAGATTGTGATGGAGACATTGAATTGCATACCTCTGTGCATTCCTCTGCTCTGTACTACCATTGGCAATTTCCCCATTAAGTCTCAGTTATTCCTGACTTTAATTTACTCATCGAACTCTCATCTCCGTTCTCTCCTTGATATTGCTATGATTTTGTAACGCTGTTAGGATTGACTAAACAGCTAGTATACAACTGTACGCAGGTTAATTTTTTAAGATAGATAATCAATCAGTAAAATTACAGTAATTTCAGGAGTATAAGGTGCACCGGACTATAAGGCGCACTTCCGGGTTCAGACCACAATTTTAGTCAAAAGGGTGAGCCTTGTAGTCATGAAATTACTGCAATATAACATTATAACATCAGCTGCTTCTGAAGATTACATAAAAACTATTGAGTTAATTAACTTTGAGGTATAAAAATAATTATTTTTAATCTCTTTCTTTATAGTTTACATTTTTTTCCCTGATTTTGGAATCATTCAATGTCTATTAAATTTGTATTTTCCAATTTTGCTGAATACAAGTAAACTAGATTTTGTTTGGATTTATAACTAAACATGTACAAGGTATTTCCAAAGAAGAGAATAAGCTTTTCTGCTCTGCTATTTGTGATAGGAATGTAGATATCATATTCCATAGGCTAGGGTGCAACTACAAAGTTTCAGTTTGGATAATAGAAGAGACTTTTGATGATTAAGGATAATTAATGATGGTTAAATACAAGAGAGGTTACAACATCACACTGAAAATTTTAAAAATGGGTTAGGCAAACTGCTCATGCGTCTGTAATAGAAAGAACTGATACTGTATTGTTAGAATAATTATCTGAATCAATTTTCATAATCCTCTCTCATCTGTATTTTCTGTAACATCTAAGCTTTTCTAAAGTCACAAATGAACACCTGAAGTGAAAAAGCAGATGAAAATGCTTTATCGTAAAACCATGAGACTAAGGAAGGCTATCATCTCATGGGTATGTTTGGTTCAGGTGCTAGTTGGAATCAAAAGTTACAGCACCTTACATCAGAAATCTAAAATACGTTAAATGGACTGTGGATTTGGGAAATATTTAAATAAATGAAGCTGTTCAATTCATTGCAATTCACAATATTTATGAATAGACAATTTTGTGACTATACTCCTGCTTTGTTTATCAAGATGTGAGTGCCAGATACTTCAGGAGGGAGATCTGTCATTCTTAGGCTAAGTGAAAATTAACTTTCATGTAGACAAGACACTCAATCTTTTTTTCCCTTCCCTAGGAAGCAGTGGTTCAGTATGAGCAGTATGAGCAAGAAATGAAACATTTGCAGCAGATGATAGAGAGTGCCCATCGTGAGATCCAAGACAAGCCAATAGCAACCAGCAACATCCAGGAACTCCAGGTCCAGATTTCACGTAACGAGGTATGGGACCCAAAATGTATCAAAACATTGGGCTCAATGGCAGCTCACTGACCCAGACAACTTTTCATAAGTAATAGTCATAAGAGACCCGAATTGCTTTTCAGATTTCCTCAAGGCTAGTTGAGCAGATAGACTTAACCCCAGAGAGGAAACTCCTGCTATTGTTACAATGTGGACAATTCATTTGTTTATTCAGTTAGATATAGCCTAACCTTCTGACAATATTATGATAAACAAAAGCATTGCATAATTAAGAGGCAGATAACATTAGAACTTGGCTGAGGAGTGTCCCAGAAGTTCAGCAGCTGGTCACTTAATCACAGCTAGGTCAGTCGTCCATATGTACATATGTATATCCTAAAGAACTTGCACATATATGCATGTATATCGTAACATACTTGCTCATTTTCATCCCAGTCACATTCTGTAAATGTGAGACTTGAATCAAAGGAAACCTGCAATAGATTTGGAGGGAAACTCTGCACCATTCACGCCGAAGGTTTCTTTAAAGTCTTTGTTGTGAAGATTTTTGTGCTCTGGAGTTGTAGGTCTTGCTCACAAACTCATGGATTATCAGCCCTTGAATAAATCATGATAGTCTCTGTCCAGCCTTCTTGTTTTGCTGGCTTGAGAGATCCTTCTGAGCCCCTTTCACCTCCACTTGTCTGTTGTGTAATTCCTAGGATAGAAAATCCAGCATGATCTCTGTGTGTCACTTTTGGCACCAGATGGCACCATTTCTTTACCTTTGAATTAAAGCTATCCCTCCTGGTGTGTAATACAACCTAACGTTACATGTGTTGCTCATCTTCTCTCCAGTTGTTACAGCTGTTATTTAGTATAAATTCAAGAGCAGTTTCCATATACAAATACTTTTGGTTTTATTAGTACTGTATTGATAATGCTACTATTCTCTACTCAAATATTATGGAACAGCAAATGCAGGAGAGGTACCAGCGATTCAGGGTAATATTGCTGGAGGAAGGAATAATGCTGCAGGCAGGAAGGAATTAAAAATGAGGCAGCTTGAAGTTTCATGTACATTTGGTAGCTAGGAGTGGTCCTAAACATCTGCAGGAAGAGAGCAGCTTTATGATAACACATGTGTCGGGATCAGCCAGAGCAGACAGACTTCATACATGCAAACTTTCCACATTTGGAGGTAAGGGAATTTGAAAGACTGAGATAAGCATATTTCATGCTCATGCTTGCTGTGCTAAACACCTGTAAAAATGCATAACATGAAGTGAATATTCTGAATCATATACTTCAAAAGTCAAGTCTGTCAAGATTTTTGTTAGGTGTGTCATTAATTTAAGAAAATATCAGTTGCTACATCCCCTGTTAAAGGCTGCAAGTAAAAGAACTTATAGGGAATGCTTTTTGTAGCTATATTTAGAATTAAAATAAGAGGAAGGAAGAAAGTAGAAGGAAATTACATCTTGATTTTAAGGAAGCTTGTATTAATATGCATGTATGTAAGTAGATACCATGTCTAGTGACCCATGTTGTTTAGAATTTCAGATAAGAATGTGGGCGAGTATCTTCATACTTGAGAATTATTTCAATGGAAAGTACAATACCTCATGGTTCATTGCTTTTTTTTTAAGATGCTTTAATATTTTTAATTTTATTTTGCAATCATATTTTTGCTTACTCCTGGTTTTCAGTTGAAGGAGACATTTTAGATACTTGGTGCATTGGACATTAGTACCACAAATGTCATTGCACTTACTAATGTGATGGAATAGAGTGCACTGAATGACAGTAATTTTCTACTGAGGCTCAGATATGTCATTCATTGAGCATTTATGAATGACTGGAATTAGGCAAAGAGCAGAGAACTGTTCGAGCTGTTAGACATTAAATTTGTGGCTTGATTTGATTGCAGCTTGGTTTCTGACTATTCTTCTTGATGTTTTATAATCAAGACTTTTCTTAGTCTCCAAGGAAAGCCTTGGAGCACCAAAAGAGCACCTTTTGTTGCTAGCATGACAGATGGTGACAAGGTGCCATTGAAACTCAAGTAGTGAAGTGTCATTCTCAGTCTCTGAGCTGTTTCATTTCCTATTTCTTGCAATGATTGTTCTGCACTGTAATTTTGAGGAATTTTCTTACTGAAAATGTCATACAAACAAAAACATCTTTTAATTTATCAGCCTGGAGCAGTAATCGTATTTACTTTTGAAAATATATAGATATATATGCCTACTAGGTCTTGCAAACTTCTATTGCTATTTTTCTTGAAAACTTACGTGGGTTTTGAAGAAGTTAAAGCAGATATAAAAATGAAGCAGAAATATATACTTGAATAAATAATCACCGGTTTAGCAGGCAAACTTCTACAAATGTTTTCAGTCCTTTGACCAAAACTGACTTGTAACTGAGTGTCTAGGGAGACAGGAACAATAGCTTCAGCAAAAATATGAAACACTTCCATCATTTTTCATTTGAAGTATAATAATGAAAGCTTTGAAACTGGACACTGAACGGGGCAACAGTATAGGGTAGAAGACAAGACACTTATGAATAGTCATAAGGCTCTTCATTTTAATCCTTCTTGTCTAAAAATCTTAAGCTTGTGATGGTGTTTGGCCACATAAATAGACCATTTCCTAAGCATAAACCCTGCAACAGTTTAAAATGCAGTCTGCTTTATGCTAGTTTCCCCATCTCTTTTTAAATAAAGGTTAGTCCTGTGCAGCTCAACTTTTAACTCAGTAGACTTACACAAAACCAAAACGAGATTAAAATACAGCTTATCCAAACAGTGACAAAAGTCTGCCTTTAATCTTATTATGTGACTGATTGTTCCTATCACATTTGAGCCTGTTGGACCCTGTGAGTTATTGTTTGGACAATTCATTCTTTCTGGTGAGAGCTGAATGGGGCATTTTTGCAGTTGTGGCCACTACATGACCTCATTTCCCTGGCATGCACTATTGCGGGAGCTTCATTTTCCTCAGATAAATGGAAGCAGATCGGGGGCGGGGGGAAATAGGGCAGGAAGAGGGAGCGGCGCTGCAGCGTGCAGAGGTGGGCTCAGGTTCGGGCAGGATGGGAGCGTGAGGCGTGCATCCCTCCGTCCGTGCATCCCTCCGTCCGTGCATCCCTCCGTCCGTCCGTCCATCCCTGCGCTGCGCGGTGCGCACGGAGCCCCGCGCGGCCGCCGCCGCTCCGCGGTCCCTGCTCTGGCGACATCCTGCGCGTCAGCAGAGCGGCAGCGCTGCCGTGCCATTGGCTGCCATGGGAGGGGACAGCTTCACTTCGCCGCGGAAGCTGAAATGCTGCCGGTCCTGTGGCCTTTGCCGGCTGCATCAGCAGTAGGGGAATAAAAATGTTTCCTCAGGAGCTTGCTCAGAAGATCAAAGGATACCAGGAGCAAATTGCTGCTTTGAATTCCAAGTGCAAGATGCTGACAATGAAAGCAAAACATGCCACCATGCTGCTGACAGTGACAGAAGTGGAGGGGTTGTCCGAGGGGATGGAGGAGCTGGATTCAGACCTGCTCCCAGCGCACCCCACTCATCCCTCGGTGGTTATGGTAAGCAACGCTTTGGTCACCGCGCTCATTAGCTGAGCTCCTTCCTCTTGCATCATTACAACACCATGTAGCAAATTGCCACAGCTCATGTCTAGCTTTTGAAATGGCTGTAGTGTGACAAACAAAACAATTTGCAGCTTCCCTTTACTGTATTATGCTTTATATGGGTTATCAAGACTTGTTGATAAAGGCTGAAGTTATTTAGCAGACAAATACAAATTTGAAATTTGTGAGCAGTAATATGCAAATATTGTGCTTTTTATTTTGTAGCTGTCAGCATGCAAGAACAAATGCTAAGAAATTGATGAGTTGCAGGAATAAAATACAGCAGAATAAATATTATTTTATTAGGTGTTGCAGTGTGTAGGCTTTTCCTACATTAAAATGTTGATGTGATAATTGACAGTATGTTGCTGCATTCTCAGCTGAGTGTACTGGAAATGAAAGCTAAGTGCTGCCATAGGCCTAATGTTTGACTTTGCTTTCGTTTGTTTCTAACTGGTTCTCATTACAAACATTCTGCTGATGTTATTGGGATTTTTGTCTGAGTGTCAGACTTCAGGATTTATGCCTCTGTAGCAGCACTGGGGAAGGAAGAAGGGTTACCTTTGAATACTGGGTTGTATTTTATATTTGAAGTCTGTTCTTGTTCTAATCAGACCAGGATACTGAGACAAATAGTCCAGTATTCTGTAGCTCTCCACAGTATTTCTCTATGCAGCAGAGATTGTATTAGGAGATGTTTAGGCAAACCTGAATTTGTTATTATTGAATTGCTTGCTCTACATTGTCTTTTCAAATCCATTAGGGTACAGGAGAGCAGTTTCATACTGAAGTTTGACAAGTAAATTAGACTGTTTATTCAACAGATTTCTAAACTGGTAAATGTAGGAGCATGAAGCATGACTAATTAATGTCGTGGTAATTCTGGCCATGTGTTGTTTTGATCTCAGTCTAAGTCAAGCCTCAGCTGAGGTAACTGATTTTCTTCCTGTGCTCTGGGGTTGCTTTTCCTGTGGCAGATGACTGCTGGTCGCTGTCACACGCTGCTCTCCCCTGTCACTGAGGAGTCTGGGGAGGAGGGAACCAACAGTGAGATTTCTTCTCCACCTGCCTGTCGCTCTCCCTCACCTGTGGCTAATACAGATGCTTCTGTTAACCAGGTACCTTTCTCTTGGCATTCATTCAGCTTTTATCTCAGACATACATGGTTCCATTCCACAGGTGGTTTATTTAATCCTCTGAAGTAGTGTTTAACTATAACTCCAAGGAACTGAGGCTTAACCTCTTTCCAAAGTGAACCTTCAGATTCTGGTTCAAAATGGATACAGGTATTGACTTCTGAATTGAAATTGTATAAATCCAGTGTTACAGCTATTTATTCTTTTTAAAAATATATTTTAAGTGACAATTGCGATGTCACCAGTGTTTTCTACTTATAACATGTTTTTTATTTTCTCAGTACTACTCAATGGAATCTTGCATCCTGAGAAAAAATGCTTTTTATTCCCCACAATGAAACATTGCATTATGTTCCATATCCATCTATCTTACTGTACCATTGCCTTTGTGGCACTGAAATCATAGCCTGATTTCTTCTACCTAATATCACTTCAGTTATTAACTTTCATGTGGGTTTTTTCATGTATTGTTCATTCCAACATTGTTCATTTCCACAGCAGTCTATTTTAAGTGCCAGTGAGGCAGATCAGTAAAATAACAGACATTAGATTATAAATCAAAGCTGAGGGCTCTTGCACTTCTAATAGGAGCGAGTATCAGTATTGATTAAAATGTAAATATTGAAGTAGCACATTGAGCATTATGCACCTGAAGTTACGCATAAAATGTTATGCTTTGTAAGTCTAGAAATGAGCCTTAGAAGCAGTAAACACCTCACTGAATCCATCATGGTCTGGATTTTGTGGTTGATTGCTTTGTTTTGCATTTGTGACTGCTTCCAAAATTGACCACTGCAGATTTGGAAGTTAGAATGTGTTGTGTTGCACTGCTAAGAATTAGACAATTTTGAGCAAGATCCTCATTGATTCCTTCTTCTAATTTCAGAAATGCATATGTGCTATAGAAGTGGCTAAATATAAGACATAAGTATTCTTACGTTAGATAGTAAGAGTGGTGACAAAATCATCAATGGCATACTAAAAGAAGTTGTATTATGCATAAGAAAGATTTTTCTAGTTTCCTGTCATTTTAGATAATCAGAAAGTTCCCTGTGAAGTTTACTTACAGTAGAAAGGCATCTATGTATTTGAACACAGAAGTCTTATGACACCATTAATTAATGAAGTAATTAAAAGACCAAAAGCAGCTTGCTTCCTAATCAACAAAGCCAATGTCAGTTCATTACTTTTCTTTGAAAGTGTAAAAGAAGTCCAACAGCTCCAGTCACTCAGACAACAGGGGGAACACAGTGAACATGCTGTTGCACCATGAGCTGACACCAAAATACAAGTTTTAGAGTAAATTATTTACTAGGGCAAAATTGAACAAAAATATTATGTCTTTCATTTAGCATAAATTTTTTGAGAGATGAAGTTGATGCTGTTATAGCAATCTTAAAAAACTTAGAGCTGAAGTTTTCTTCAATGTGGTTAATGTTGAAATGTACTGCATGTATTAAACAACACGCGGAAGAACATTCTGAAATGCAGTGGCTTACTTGCAAAATTCTTAGGTTCACACTCACATAAGATTAAGACTAATGAAACTGCTAGTGCTAGTCATGAAGAGTGCCCAGGGAGAGTTCAGGAAAGAAGGTTGGTTAAAAAAACAATCCTAGACATTAGTAAAAAAGGAGCTCAAATGTAACTTATCAATAATTTATGTTTTTGCAGCAAATCAGCGAAATAATTTGGAGATATTTCATTTTAAAAAGTAGCTAGAGTTAAGAACTAACTTCTCACTGGAAGATCACCTGCAAACTACCAGAAAAAAAATGTGGACAGGAACTGTAGAAAGTGGAGAATAATATGAGTTTGGTCTTAGGAAAAAAATGTAAGATTCTTCTGAAGAGGCAACTGGGGAAGGAAAGGTTATGTGTTAAGACTGCTTTTTAATTCATCCTGAATAACTCTCTATAGTGTTTCATCAGTTTCCTAGCATCCCTTAATGGTGAAAAATAGCCAGTCTGAATTCAGACATCTACTTTACATCATTCCCACTTTATTTACATTTTTAACAAGTAATGAAAATTTAAAACAAGTGTCAACTACTTATTAGTGAAATAATGGGGTTATGTGTTGAAATAGATTAAAACAAGACCAGAAATACAAGAAAGTGACAATTCTAGCACCATCATAAGTTTAAAAATGGAGTTTTTTTCTGAAACTCCTATGAAAACAGAGTGGAGGGGAAAGGTGTTATAAAGGTGTTAATGTTGGAAACACTGAGGAATTTCATAATATATAAAATATTATGTTAACAGTTCTGAAATGCACTTAATTCTGATGTTTAGCAAAATCAGACACTTCATCTGTGCCGCTGTACTGAATGAGAATCCTTTGGGGCTAAATCTCCTTGCACTTACCCAAAGATGCAATTGGTTAAAATTTGACACACTTTTAAAAACTTGGTTTCCTGCTACACAGTGCAGAGGAGTTGAACAGGAAAAGCTGAAGTGTTGGCACGATGCCCTGTAGGCCACAGCTGATCCTGTGATTCTAGTCTTATGCACTGGGTCACTGTTAAATGCTTTTCTATCTCCTTGTACACAGCCTACTTAAGCATTCTTTCTTTCCTGTGTGAATACTCAGCTAGGGTGCATCAGCCCTTGCTACATCTCTTATGAAATTTAAACACATGCTTTTGCCCCTACATCTAACAATAAAGATTGATTACTGCTCATTGGCTACTTTTCATAAGAACAGCCATGGGATATTAGGGCATTTACAGGGGCAACAAAATTTTTTACTTGCATGAACATCTGGATTCCTGCTATTATCATGTGAAAGCTGCCATGTTGCATACTCCAGAAAGCAGGAAAGGGATTGCTTTTCCCTCTCTGTGAAAACAAGCCCTTTATTCTGAAAACCGTATTAAGAGGTCACAGAAGCATTGTTCTTGAGAGGGGACTAGCAAAGGGCTGGAGAGTAGCTGCAGGCAAGGGAAAATGAGAAGTTGCCTCCACTGGTGCAATTTTTCACCATTACTTGGAAATATCACTTGTGGTCAAAGTGAAAAATTCTGAAATTGCAGTCCTGAATGCTGTGCGAAACTGTTACCTATTCCATGCTGGCTCCCGGACATTGTAACAATTTAATAATTAAATTTTTAAAGTTTCCCAATTACTGTCTTTGAAGAAGAACCTCATTGGACACTTTTGGACAGTTTTATGGGAGTAATCTGGTTTCTGTGCTCTTCCAGGGCCTGATTGGTTTTGTTTACATGGTATTAAATAACTTACTTGCACTCTGTTCCAAATTAGGATCCTTCTTATACGTTGAGCTCCAGTACGTCAGATTAGTCTTTTTAGTACCTAACTCTTGTACATCTATACAGAATCACAGACTGGCTGAGGTTGAAGGGACCTCCAGAGATCATCTGGCCCAACACCCTTCATCAAGCTGGACCATGTACAGCAGGTTGTCCAGAACTGTATTCAGGTTGATTTTGAGCGTCTCTAAGGATGGAAGTCCCTGCAACTTCCCTGTGCCAGTCAGTGCTCAGTCACCCTAACAGTAAAAAAGTGTCTCCTGGTATTGAGAGAGAATCTCCTGTGCTTCCATTTGTGCCCATCAGCTCTGTTCCTGTCAGTGGGCACCACTAAGAAGAGCCTGGTTCTGTCTGCTTTTCACCCTCCCTTGAGGCAGCATTTTTCACCTCCCAAATAATGTGGTGCTAACTGTCATGCATCGTTTCAGTTTTAAATAATCCTTGTCATCAAGTCTGCTTTCCTGACCTAAGTATAGACGCTGTACTTGTTTCCTTAATTCTACATTTTCTGTAGATGTTTTCAGTTGTCAACTGCAACAGTTGAAGTACTCTCCATACACCAAGTATAGAAATTCTGGTGAGAAATAATTCCACTTTGAATTTTCATTGGTGGTTTGAACATTTGCCCATTTCTTTAGAACTTTTGGTTTCTTTTCTCAATAACTTTTATAATTAGCTGAGGCTCCATGTTTGTTTGAAAGCTTACAATAAGCTGATGCTTCATACTCTTTCTTGCCTCATTTACCAGTCCTTCAGTGTATTCTTTTTAGGTTCTACAGCTGCTCTCTCTGTGATAGTATTCATTAGACTGGAATATACCACCTACAGTACCATAACCCACTGTCTCTTGTGATGGGTTTTCCCCCAGGTGTAGTTGTAATGATGCTGGAACAACACTCCCATTTATAGCACTTCCCTTCCTAGCCTTTCTGTGATTGTCTACAGTTGCCTTCTGCACCTCCTAGCTAATAAGAACATGAAAAACATGCATCCAAAATACTCATCATAGTGAAGATTCTAAACATTCTCAGTCTGCTACTATTAAATACTGGTTTACTGTGTTATTAAGAGATTTCCCAGTGGTTTTGGCTTTGTGGGCTTTATTTTAATGGACATATGCAGAGGGACAGTATGGGGGGGATAGTATGCTGTATCTTACTTTTTGAAAGTGCAATAATGTACTTCATGCTTGTAGGACATTGCTTATTACCAAGCCTTATCTGCTGAACAGTTGCAGACAGAAGCTGCTAAAATTCAATCCAGAACCTCAGCCACCCAGGAGTTTTTTGAACCAGGCTTAGAATCATCTGCTAGTGCCAAATTGGATGATTTGCAACGTTCTTGGGAAACACTGAAAAATGTGGTAAGTTTGCATCTGGAGACTTCAAAATAGTTGGCTAGCTTGTAAGGAATAAAATTCAAATAACTGGTTCAGCTAATATTTTTCTCTGCAGTTTTTGGTTTTCAGATGGTAACTTGAATTTTTTGTTGTGATATATTATTTTTGATCTTTGTATGAAAGCCTGTGCAAGATGGACCTCCATTAATAAAAATAAGAGTCATTAAAGCTGATAGTTGCTTCAGAAATATTGGCTATTGACAGACTGTATTCTATAATCTAGTAGGGATATCCAATCATGCTGAAAGGGTAGGCAAAGAAGGGCCAAGAATCCGGTTTCTCCAAATACTGAATCAACACATTTCTGTATAGTTTTGCAACATAATCATTCAGTGATGTGTGAAAATGGTCAGAGTTGTGATCACATGCCATAAATTTTAATTCCTTTCAGAGGCACAGTAGCTGTTATGGGGTATTAAGAGCTATGTGTCTAGCAAATAGTGCACATCTGTGTTTGAGTGCATGAAATCTAAAATAATGCATGAGAATGTGCATAGTTTTCCATGCTTTTTTGGCTTTTCTTTTAAGCAGCAGAACCTAGAATTTTACTGATGAAATTAAGTAAGTAAATATTTTTAATATGGATGTTTTGCTTTGTAATTTATACTCTTGAAAGCTTGTTACAAGTTTTTTTGCTTTGGTCTCTTAAGCCTAGAGACATATGAAGCAGACTAAATAGCAAATCCTGTGCTAAAGGTCAGAATTTGTACCTTCCATTCTTCTTCAGATCAGTGAAAAGCAGCGCACACTCTATGAAGCTCTTGAGCGTCAACAGAAGTATCAGGACACACTCCAGTCTATATCCACAAAAATGGAGACCACTGAAATGAAACTAAATGAGAGTTTGGAACCAGCCAAAAGCCCAGAGAGCCAGATGGCTGAACATCAGGTACTGTCTTATATGCAAGGAGGAGAGAGGCAGAGTGCACATTGTCTGCGTATCTTTGGTTATGTTTTTTAGACAGTAACATCTTCATGGCTGGATACCTCAAACATATGCATTTGTTGCATGAACCTTCTCTGTTGACTGTATGTCTTGCCTTTCTGGGCTTCCTGCTGTTCTAAAGGTGGTGTGATGGAAAATTCTTTTAACAAGGAGCCTTTTTGAAAGAAATAGAATAGATGATAAGAGTTTGTCCAATTGAAATTTTTAGCAAAGGCTTTTGTTCCAGTGACAGCTGTACATAATATTCTTCAGCAACTATGCTGTATATACTGTTCTTCAGCATTGTTGCTGAAGAATATTTATAATGTTGCCAAAATTTTCTAAGATCATAACCAGTACTGAAGCATTGTATATTGATCAAAGTAAACTTTTCACCTTGTTAAACAAAACAAATCAAAAGCACACAAAAACTCTCTCACAAAGGAAGTCTCAAGAAATAATGATCTGAGTAATATGATAATATTAAGTAACACATCTGATACATGTCTGAATTGTAATCACCTAAGCCTTCTATCTGATAGCTTGAATCTATGTGGTGTGCTCAATGGGTGTGTGTTTGTGAGGGAAAAATAGGGGTATGTTTTAGCTTCCAGCATAAAACTTTCTAACTGACAAAGAACGTCCAGCAATAGATGTAAATATGGTATCATCCTTTTATAGGTATAAAACTGGTTCACAGGATAAGAATAGTAAATTATTTTGCATGATGGCATAAATCTGTGACTATTTACATCTATTGCTGAGTGTTCCTTGTCCACTTAGAAAGTTTTAGGTTGGAAGCTAAAATGTTTTTCTGTCACAAATATTTTTCTGTTACAAACACACACTCACTTACTTGTTCATTATCTTTACTGTGAATACTAGAATGCCCTACAGGTAATTTATTGGAAGAATAAATTTCCAGTTTCCAAAATAATTCCTTGTGATAAGTTTGAAATTCAAGATATGTAATTAAATCCATATTTAAATAACCAGATACATGATCCTAATTCAAGCCTCTAAAAGCAGGACTCCATCCTTATGGAATATTGTCTCTGCCATACTGGTATTGATACTCTGCTCTACTCTGTGTTCCTGGTGCTCCCCTGGGATATTTGTCTTGAATTTTATATTTACTCTGTCTCCTGAAATACTTCCTTCACACTGGTAAATGAAGCAAAGGCATTCTCTGCTCTCATTTCTAAATAGGCTTTGATGGATGAGATTTTAATGTTGCAAGAAGAAATCAGTGAGCTTCAGACATCACTAGCCCAGGAGCTTGTTTCAGAGCCACTGGATGCAGAAGGTGCTGATCAAATGGCATTGCAGTCCACCCTCACAGTCTTGGCAGAACGAATGGCCACAATTCGAATGAAGGCATCAGGAAAGCGACAGCTATTAGAGGTACAAGAAAAAACATCACCAATATTTTTAGTCATCATTAAAAAACAAAAGAAGTAATTTTCAGTTCTGCTTTTTTTCTCACAATTGCTTTCAGCAGTGAATTACCATTCTTTCTTTAGTGAGGCCCTCATCTTAATGCTAAGTGATAAGCGACCAGAAAGAACTTGGAACACACATATTTATATATGTTCCAAGTTTTGTCTGGCTATATATAGCCATATGTAAATATGTGTGTGTGTGTGTGTGTGTGTGTGTGTGTGTGTGTGTGTATAAATTAAGTGTAGATATTAAAATACCCATCCTCACTCCTCTCTCCTGAGATGGGTTAAAAATAGAAGGCAGACAAAAAGACTCATGGATCAACATAATGACAGCTTAAATAGGATAAGAAAAAGCTGTGCATGCAAGCAGGGAATGAGGAACTTATTCACTACTACCCAATCAGCAGGGAGATGTTTAGCTGCTTTCCTGGAAAGCTCAGTGTGTGTTTCTTGGGAAGACAAGCACCATAACCAGAAATGCCCCTTCCTCCTTTCCCCTGGGCTTTTATTGATGAGCATGATCTCATCTAGTGTGGAGTATCCCTTTGGTCAGTTTAGATTTGCTGTTCTGGCTATCTCCTCTCCCAACCTTTTGTCCACCCCCAGCCTATTGGCCCTTGTGAGGGGCAGATAGAAAGCCTTTATGCTGTGCTCAGCAGTAGCCATAACTTTGCTGTGTTTTCAGCACAGATTTAACCACAGCTGCAAAGCACTGTACAGACTGCAATGAAGTTTACTCCATCCCAGCCAGATCCAATATAATCTTTTCCCTTTGTTCCATAATATTTGCACCATGCTTTGGTTTCACATTATCTGATAGAGCTAAGTATCCCCTGACCATCCTATTTGTTTTCTTATTCACAAAACCCCTCTATTCTCTCAAGAACTCAGTATCTCACTTGTATTGGGGAGCACAGAACTAGACACAGTACTCCAGATGTGAGCTCACCGGTGTTAAGTACAGTAATTTCACAACTATAAGACACACCAGATTATAAGGCGCACCTCCGGGAGTCAGCAAATTTCGCAACTTTGTATATTATATGAGGCGCACTGGACTATAAGGTGCACTTTTTTATTTTTGCAGTGAGGAGCTGCGCTGCAGACAACAAAGTAACGAATTAGTAACAGGGACTGCCCGTGGTCTGGGGCGGCTCAGGGCTGCCGTGGTGCAGCCGCAGCTCACACTTCCGAGTTGGCTCAGGGTGACCACTGGCTCCCTCCCTCCCTCCCCGCGCAGTGGCTGGGGCCGCCCGCCTCTCTCCCCACGCACCGCTCCTGCCGGGCCGGGGCCGGGCGGCTCCCAGCTCCCCCTTGCTGCTCCAGCCGGGCCGGGACTGGTGGCTCCCTGCCTCCCCGCCCTGCTCCTGCCAGGCCGGGGCCAGCAGCTCCCTGCCTCCCTGCCCCACTCCAGCCGGGCTGGGGCCACCGGCTCCCTGCCCCCCTATGCGACTCGGCGTTCCCGCAGTGCCACTGCCCCTCACAGTTCCCACTTCCGTGTTGGAAAATTTTACAACTTTGTACATTATATAAGGCGTACTGGACTGTAAGGCTCACTTCCGGGTTTGGGCCAAAATTTTAATCAAGAGGGTGCACCTTATAGTTGTGAAATTACTGTAGAGGAGCAGGATCACTTCCCTCATCCTGGGGAGAACACTCCTAAAGCAGCCCTAGACACCACTGGCCTTCTTTTCCACATTGTTGGGTCATGCTCAACCTGGTGTCCACCAGCACCCCCCCGGTTGTTTTC
Organism: Turdus rufiventris; assembly: GCA_013186435.1. Lineage (NCBI taxonomy): Eukaryota > Metazoa > Chordata > Aves > Passeriformes > Turdidae > Turdus > Turdus rufiventris. The sequence continues at coordinate 4,675,021 of PYHW01010133.1, read as the reverse complement.
TGCCAAGATGCTTCTCATCTGCTTGGCCTCAGCCAGTACTGGTGCATGGGGTTGCTCCCTTGCAGGTGCAGAACTTCACACTTTCCTTTTTTCAGCTCATTTTTATAGCCTTTCAGGGTCCATCTAGATGGCAGAATAGCCCTCTGCCTGTCAGCCATTCCTTCCATTTCATGTCATCAGCAAACTTGTTGAGGCTCGTTACTGGCCGCTCACTAGACTTTGTGCCATTAATCACCGTCCCCTGGCCGCATGCTGTTTCAGCCAGTTTTTAAATTACAGTAATTTCACGACTACAAGGTTCACCCTTTTAACTAAAATTTTGGCCCGCACCTGGAAGTGCACCTTATAGTCCCACGTGCCTTATATATGGACAAAGTTCAGAAATTTGCCAACCCAAAAGTGTGAGCCATGGGGGGAGCCAGCAGGGCTGTGGCTACCAGGTGCGGGGGGCCCCGCAGCATCGCGGCTGCCAGGTACAGGTGAGCCCAGGGGCCCGCAGCGCCGTGGCTGCCTGGTGGAGGTGGGGCCTCAGCCAGCAACCGCACAGGGGGAGCCAGCGGCAGATCCTCGCTAAAAAAAAAAAAAAAAAGTGCACCTCATATATCGGCAAAAGTTCAGAAATTTGCCAACACACGGAAGTGTGCCTTATAATCCAGTGCACCTTATAGTCGTGAAATTACTGTAATACAGGACAATTAAAGGCTGAGCAAGACTTGTTGATCACTTCCTGTCTTTCCAATGAATGGATGAGCTGAAGGATGGACCCAGGACATCTGTGTTGCTGTGATGCTGATGCCACAGCTGTTGAAGCTTAATCTCTTTCCACACCCCGTGGCTCAGGGATCCTCTGAGAGGCCAGAGAAGGTAGACAGCTCTTCCTTCAGGCTTCTCTTTACCCGTGTGACTGTACCAAGGGCCCACCCGTACTTTGTTTGGTCCTCTTGTGCCGCTCTTGAGAGACAGTAAAGCTGACTAACAGCCTGCTGCCAAAAAAGGCAAAGTTGCTCTCCTTCCCTTGCAACCCAGTCTCAGCTCTGCATTCCTTTTCTTGGTGTGCATCTTTCTCCCTAAGCAAACAGTCCTGTGCTAATTGACTAAGCTGAATCAAAGTGGAGGGAAACCCACAGCAGAGCAGCCTAAGGAGATGGAAAAGCCCCACCTTTAGAAAGCTGGAATAGCAGAGTTCTACTGGAGAAAGTAGAAATAAAGTGACTGCACTGAAACAGAATTTCAGTCATCAGAAAAATACAGTCATCAATTGAAAGAAATAATATTTTGTAAAGGATAGGTCTTACTATGACTTAGATATCCCCCATAGGATTTGTGCCAAATAGAGAGGAACAACTTTAAAAAGTTACTGTTATGGTTTATTTCTCCTAAAAAGTGAAATATAATTTGTATCTCCAGGAAAGGCTGAATGAGCAGCTTGAAGAACAGCGGCAAGAGCAGGCTCTCCAGAGGTACCGTTGTGAAGCTGATGAGCTTGACCACTGGCTCCTCAGTACCCGAGCAACACTGGACACCGCTCTGCTTCCTGCTGAAGAACCTATGGACATGGAAGCACAGCTGGTAGACTGTCAGGTAAAATAGTAAGGCAATTATTGAGTCAAATGAGCCTGCATATTTGTGGAGAAGTTTCTGAGCTTTTCAGCATCTTCTATAATGCTCAGTAAGCTGCCTCAAAGATTTGTGAAACAAAATATAGCCTGTTGTTAATTTCTCATTAGAGATTGCAAACAGTGCTTTAGAAAGCCCACATGAACATAGTAGTAGGAAAACAAAAAAGCAGTCCTGACTACAGAAAGATTTGTTTCACATCTTCAGATGTAGTTTTGTTTAGCTTTAAAGGCGTTTTATTTGCTTCGCTTATTGTTTTTTCTTCCCTCAAGCTGAAATTGTTGAACAGCTCAGCTGATAGGTATGAGAACACCTGCAGTGTACTTTCCTATACATCCTTTTCCAGCTGAAGAACATACTGGCACTAGCACTGATGACTGGGATAGTGCTGTGTTTTCTTCAGGAATCCCTTTTCTTATTAAAGAATGAGGATCTCAATTATTTTAGGATAAATGAGAGCTAAGTTTCATGCAAATTTGACTGACACCACTTCACCACTGGAATTTTCAGTCTGCTTAGTGTCAGGAATTCTTTCATCACCTGTCCTTGACAGCCCTTTGTTGTATGTAGATAAACCCTATGAACTTTAAGAAAGCAGTATTTTTTTAATATAGTCTGTAGGAAACTCAGAAGTTAACTTTGTGGAATATTTAATACTGCTGTTCTTTTCCTGCTTCTTGAAATGCAGTAAGTTTTATGTATTTTTCCATTCTTCGGAGACTCTGATGATCTTATTCTTCACATTTTCCTTCTGGAGAAATATTTCTAAATTCATACTTGACAGTTGCTAAGGAAACAAAAGTATTTGATGTCAGGCTAGGTTTTTGAGCAAGACTTGTTTGAGCATTGAATCTGGAAGATCAAAATATGCGCCATGTCTCTAATGTGTGAATGGTTAATGGAATGTCAGGGAAGTAGCTTATGAGAATAAACATGCCAGAGATTTGTCACTTTAAGTCTCTCTTTAGACTAAAGAGGATTATACAGAAATCCTTAAGTCCGTCATGCACCAATCAGAAAGAGCAAATAGTGCGAAGAGAAGCTTATCAACACAGTCAGAGCAACACATAGGAGGAGGTAGGAAGCACTTGACTGAATGTAAATGAAAGAAGAGGAAAGAAGTAACTCTGGCTGCGTGTTTCATTTCTTGTCATTAATGGATGTCAGTCTAGCTTCTCAGCCATCCTTACCTTTAATATGCAAATAAAGACCATCTTCTCTACAACAAATTATTTGTTTCAAATAACTTTTTTAATTTCTTATTTTGGAAAAGTTTGAAAACTGAAATGGCAAATACAAACATTTGCAAGCATATTCTAAAGAACTCTGAATGGGACCGGAAGGCAAAGCAATGATAATGTGACTTTCTCTTAGTTTGGGTGAGGTAGGCCACAGGTCATCTTGCCTGAAAACGTGACAAGAGCTGGAAAATGTATGAATTTGGGTCTTTGTTTTTGCTGCTGCAGAACATGCTGGTTGAAATAGAACAGAAGGTGGTAGCCTTGTCAGAGTTGTCTGTGCACAACGAGAATTTGCTTATGGAAGGGAAGGCTCACACCAAGGACGAGGCAGAGCAGCTGGCTGTGAAACTCAGGACGCTGAAGGGCAGCCTTCTGGAGCTGCAGAGAGTGCTCCACGACAAGCAGGTCAACATTCGGGTGAGTGGCTCCTTCCAACTGTTTTCATGGTGGGCTGGAGTTTGGGAAATTCATAGCAACTTTATGCAGCTGGGAAAAGAGTGAAAGTGTTGCACTAATTCAGTTTAAGTTATTCATCTTTAGTCAGTAAATGGAATTGTAACTCCAGAGTAAAAGTCTGGAAAGCTTTAGTTGATGATTTTTGAGTTAAGGTCGCTTTTTGGTAAAACTATCCTAACCTCACTATCTTCACTGAAAGGACAATAATAAAATAGATATTAGCTTGGTCTGGATATATTCCTGTTTCCAGTCCATTTAGAATGTGTATGGTCTGGGGCAGGTTTACTCTCCCCAACCAAAAAGTGATCCTAAATACTTTTTTACAGTGTGCACAACACAGTGAGCAGATAACATAAGGGAACATTTTTATTATGGCTAATACTTAGTGGCATCATGATACCAAATGAAATGTTATGTAAGCAAAAATTCATTTAACCACAGTCTTGTCCTTGGTTTCTATTCCTAGCAGCTTTGGTCTGCTCATTGCTGCAAATTCATCATATTTAACGGGTGCTTTTGGTCTTTCTTTAGGTCAAACTAGCATGTGGAGAACCGAATACATACAAGAAACCCAACCATGTAATGTGACTGACTGGTTTTGAATTTGCTTGCCCTGCTGTGACTCCCTCCCCCCTCCTTTTCTTTTACTTCTTTTCTTGGCTTTGCTGTGCAAATTAAACATGATAAGCTTCAAAGATTTCTGGCTTGTAATGCAGATTAAAGTCTACTGAGAGGTTAGCTTGAAAAGTCACTTGATGTTCTAAGAACTATTTTTAGTACAAAGCAACTGCGTAGCTTTAAAACTTCACATAATTCCGAAAAAACAGAGAAATAAAAAAGAAATGAAACCCCCAGGTATTTGTTCCTATTGTCTCTAGGAGGAAGTAACTTTAATGTTATTCTTGCTTACTAAACCTCATGACTAGGCAAATGAAAAGTTATCAGCACCATGTAGGCACTTGATACTTTGTTCTCATGTATTACCTGTGAAGTGAAAAGGCATCACAGAGTTTTTTGCTAAATTTTAAAATATTTTAAAGTATTTTAAAATGCAGTGGTGTGATTTAGTTTACTTAAACTCTTAAAACAGATTTTTGGATGATCTTCTAATATCTCAAATAACAACAAAATAATTTCCAGATGTAGAATATAAATAATTTAAGATAGCTCATGAATGCAAGACTCAAATTTCTTTATGAATTTCAAGCCTTTCTTTGACTTCATTTACAGATCATGTAAGAAAATAGACATAGGCAGTATAACATCTTTTAATCTTCACTGAGCAATTTTTTTCCAGCGAGAAGTTCTATAATGTCATTTTCCAAACACTGAGGATGGAGGCTAAGAGCATCAGATGCCTCAAATTCTATCCAGTGCCAGTATTAACCTTGAGAAACATTACAAGCTAACAGCACTGATGTTGATACATGTAAAAGATTCAGACTTTTAAATGTCTCCAGATGTTCTGATAACCTTGTAGTTGCCCAGAGGCATAGACCAGCCTCCTCCCAAAAGTAGGAGCCTCCCAAGTGGCACTGGAAGACATTATAAAGACTGAGCTGTACTTTCCTTAAAGTATATTTCAACTTGTCTGTTATCCCTGTGCACAAGGCTTTTTAGGAGTCAGTGTGAGATTCTCTGACTTTCTTGGAACAATTTCTGGTTTCTTATTTTCATTAACAAACGTCACTAGTGATACAGAAAAGGTGACTTGGAGACCAACTTCTTTATTCATAAAATAAAGTAGTGAAACTTTAATCAGAAGCATGCTGCAACAGGAGTGTTCCAGATTACTGTTTCCAAAGGTAGCCCTTTGAAATGCACAAAATATCGTGCGTGTTACTGTTTATTCTCTGGTTCAGGGGCAATAAAACTGAACAGACTCCTTTAGAAACAAAGAATTAGGATAGATTCTGCAGTAAAAAACCTCAACAAAACAGCTTTTCTAGAAACTTGTTCCTGCAAAGTAAACTGTCAGAGTTTACCTGCAAACTGAAACCTTAGTAAAACAAAGTTATTTCCTAAAGCAAGGGCTAGTGGTTCTTTCCAGTACCAGGTACTTCTTGTTTGTTTTGCTCCTCTTAACAGTTTATATCCTCTAACACTAATCAGTCCTTTCACCTTCAGTGC
>PYHW01010133.1:4629806-4669527 GCA_013186435.1 Turdus rufiventris | reverse complement strand
GTTTTGGAGAGCCTGTTGTGGAACCATTTGGCAGTCTTAATCTATTTAGAATAACAGCTGAATCATGGGCATTATAATAATCCTACAAAAAGGAAATATATAGAGAAAATGGAGAGGTATTAAGCTCCAGTTTTAGATTTTGAAGCTTTCAAAAAAACCAAAAGGATGCAAGCTCTACAGTCTAAGTAATATTAAATAAATCCAGAGAGATGTGTACATCTGAGTAGCCAGACCTACAAGTCTGTCTTTAACATAATGCCAAGCATGGCAAACTACCTACATTTGAATACATTGGCTGCTAAAATTACTTAAACTTACAACCAACATAGACTTTGGAAGCCAAGAAGTTGATAAAACATTTTTTTTGAGCTATTAAGGCACTGTTCTTTGCATTGCTTACACAGAAATCCTGTCTAATCACCCACGTTGGAAAAACATGATAGAAATATGAGTGGAAGGAACTGTTGCTTTTGCTGTGCTGTTCTAACATTCTGTGGTTTGATCTCTCTCACTTTCTCTGCTGTACAGATCATGTCATCTGCTGTTTATGCAGAGTGTTTCTGCTGTACATAGAGTTGTGTACTTACTGATAAATAAATATTGACAAGAAAATAAATATTGACCAGAATAACAACCAGAATTTTCTCCTTTTCAATAAGACAAAAATACTTGCTTTAATTAGATAAAAAAACCTGGCAGAAACAAACCACTGAATCCCTGCATTGCAGGTAAAGCTGCACCCTCCTTTACAAATCAAGGCTGGTTTTTGAAAGCAGAATAGTCTTTAGAAACACATCAGTCCAAGGTCTCTGACCTGTGGTCTCTGATTCTGCTATGTGCAATGATGCTTGTTTATTTTTTCATTTTTAGGGATGCTTTTCTTGCTAGTAACCAAAAACCAGTAAAAGTCAGAAATCTAAAATCATTGCTCACTTCAGAATTTAAATGAACCAGTGACTTGAGAGATTTTACACAAATGAGCTGAACCTGCCTGCTCTCTAACAATGTAAGAGATTCTTTTAAATCTTAATATCTCTTTCTTAAAGCAGGGATCTTTACAAGAAAAGGAGGAGACTGATCTGGACTTCGTTTCTTCACAAAGCCCAAGTGTTCAAGAATGGCTGGCACAAGCAAGAACTACTCGCTCACAGCAGCAGCAGAGTACCCTGCAGCAACAGAAAGTTGGTGTTTTGCATTTCTTTTACTCCCATCTTTAGATTGCACTTCATGCTATAGCTGAGCCACTCTGCTGTTATTTCCACTGAAATATCAATTTTTACACTGTTTCTTACTTACTGCTTTTGTAATGATGCATCTGAGTTCCCTGTCTTATATCCGTAACAGTCAGGCAGGCTAGACATCCTAGTCAAGACCTAGAATGGTCAATTCACGTAATCAGTAGAATAAAATTTGTCCATCAGTTGAATAAAATTGAATCAACCCTTTAAGTTCCTCTAAGGAGTGATGATGATGATGATGATGATGATGATAGTAATAATAACAATAATAACTTTGTCTTAATATAAGCAAAGATACACATATTACATGATATATTGTGTTGAATGATTTGAAGATATTCTCACTCTAATAGGTTCCAGAAACTGCATTGTATTAGTTAATTAGTTCAGTAACCCAAGTTATGTACCCAATTTTCTGTGTCCCTGGCTTGGATCACTTTTGGTGTTCAAATAAGCCATTTCAGAAGTAGATCAGCTAAATTTGCATGACAGTTAAACAATGTAGACATACCCTTCCAAGGCAAAACCAGTCTGTGAGAATTATTCTGGGTTTTGTAACTTGCTTTGCTAGGAGCTGGAGCAAGAGCTAGAAGAGCAGAAGAATCTGCTTCGGTCAGTAGCGTGCCGTGGAGGAGAGATCCTAACGCAGCAAGGCTCCACAGAAGGCCCCTCTATAAGGTGTGCTTTATGTGTTGTTCCAAAAAGTGAATTTCTTTCTGTGCTTTGTCATCCCTATGCTTACATCCCTCTTCTGCGCATAGTCCTCTAATTTTTGTTTTATCATTTTTATATAGCACCTAGGCTACTGGAGTCCGGGTTTATAATTCAGAGGTCCGATAATACAGTTGCACAAACTGTTTTGTGATTATAGAACACCTGCAGTGTTTAGAAATGCCCTTTATTCTTATTAGCTGGAATCACACCAAAATTAAAGACTAATGAGACTCTTTAGACAAGCAGTGAATCAGTTACTATAACTTTATGGACCAGCACTGGTGTGTGAATCACATCTACCTCAATCATTGGCATCTGGTATTTTAACCAGGTCTTCCCAATGAGATAGTAATTTCTTAATTTTATTTTTCCTGCAATTAGCAAGTATTTTTCCTCTTGAATTCTAATGCCAGAAAGTATTAACCAGTGTACTTCTGTTTGAGGCTTCCTTCTGTCCAGTGATGGTGTACTATAGCAATTTTTAAAAAATTTAAAATTTAAAGAAATTAAAAAATTTAAAAAACACAAACCACCAAACAGAAAGTTCTGAATGTGATTAACTCTTTACCAAATCTAAACTCATATGCTTTCCTGCATTAAACTATGTCTGCCATTTTGAGAGAAGAGGTAAGGAAGAAATCAAATAAAATATTTTAATTCATGCTTTGAACTAACACCTCTTTATAGATTACATTTCAACGTGGTATGCATTGAGTCTGGTTTGGGGATTTTTTATTATTTTGGGTTACTTGCAACTCTAAACAGTTTTAGAAAGTCCTTTTTTTTTAATCAGGCAAGAACTTGTTGCTGTTCAAACCAGCCTTTGTCTTATTATTGGAAAAACAAAAGCAAAACCAACAAGTCAAAGCTTTAAAAAATAGCACTTAATTTAAATGTAGAATTTCCTAATGGAAAATTAAAACTTTAAATGGTACAGCTTTTGCATTTTTTAAATCTTTACACATCTTCTGATTCAGTGAGAAGCCTGATGTACTCTCTGAGGAATTAGTCTTAGAAGGTGAGAAGCCATCATCTGAAGAACAGATGAAGAGGAAATGGGAAAGCCTAAACCAGGAATTCAGTACCAAGCAGAGACTGCTCCAGAAAGCTTTGGAAAAAGAACAGCTGGTAGCTTTTTAAAATTTCTCTTTCCACTTTCTCTTTGAAAGTAGGTGTTGCAACAAGAGGTACAATATGTAGATCCATTAAGGTGCTGTAGTTAAAGCATGGGATGTGGAACAATTTGTTTTTGTGACACCTTTAAAAACTGCTAAATATTGACACCAGCACAGCTCATGTTCAAAGTGATTTGAATTTCAGTACCATCAGGTTAATGAACCAGAAAAGAAGAAAAAACTCAGACAAAATGTTTATCTACTTATCTAATACAGGATAATTCTGTGACAAATTATCCTTCTGGAATTGATCAATACTCTGGCAACATCTTAGAGGAAAACTGTTGTTTGAGTTCATTGACTACATTCAATTCTTGGTCTTAGCGGGTGAGGAATTTCAGGCACGGTATTCTACTGAAAGAAATAGGGATTAATCATTTAAACTGGGGACAAACCGGAGTCTATATTAACATGTATCTTCTATTTTATTATTAATACACTCAAATCCACTCTTTTTTTGTATAACACTCCATTAATCAGCTTCCAAATTTCTTAATACCTTGTATAAATTAAACAATAATTGATATATTTTTGGTAAAAACTAATTTTTAATTAGTAATTTTTAATTCTGGCTGTAAGCATTTATCCTGCATTTCTAGTGAACCTCCTGTTGAGCAATATTTATGCAAAATATTGATGACATAGAGCCTTTGTGGGAGGACCATGAGCGTTAGCAGGTGACAGTCTCAGTGAGTAGGGAATCTGTACAGCTGAATTTTGTGCCCTACGTATGGTAGATGCATCCTAATTAGTGCTTCTCTCTCAGCAGCTTTATAGCAGACCAAACAGACTATTACCTGGAATGCCTTTGTATAAGGAGGAGACACAGGATGAAGAGAAATTCTTAGTGTCACCAGTATTGGTTGAATTGAATCAGGCCTTTGAAGATGTCTCATCTGAGGTAATTTTCAATTGTCTTTACACGTGTCCTACAACAATGCCACATTTACAGTGAAAACTCCTCCAGCTGTGACCTGGAAATCCAGGCCTTTCCCAAATATGACAGGTTAGGAAGACTGTCTAGTAATTCTGTGCTGGACTTCTCTGGTTCCTTTTGTCCAGGCTGGACGGGTGGAGGAGACCCTGCATCTTGAGCAGAAGCTGTATGATGGTGTCACTGCCACATCAGTGTGGCTGGATGGTGTGGAGGAGCAAGTCTTTGTTGCTACAGCTCTGTTGCCTGAGGAAGAAACAGAAACCTACCTCTGCAAGCAAGAGGTAAGAAATCCATGAGTAGGACTTCCTTTTAATTGCCAGTAAGTGTGCATTCTATGTAGTGTTTAGAACAAAAGTGTTAGTATCCTGGGTAAGTGACATGTCGCTGACATAATCTCCGTGTAACTGCAACCTTCTGTAGTTGACCGTGTAGAGAATACTGCAGAAAGCATAAACTTCTGTTTAACATCTTTTCTAAGTATTAGCAAAGAACATATTGTCAAAATTGAAACAAAGTGAAAAAGAGGGAGAGGTGCTCTGGGATATAGAAATAGCACAAGTTTATCAACATTAATTAGGGATGAGGGCAGCAGAAATAATTGAGTGGTGGGGGGAGAGAGAGGCAATAGGACAAAGGAATAACTGTTTTCAACTGAAGACGATAGATTCAGACAAGCTATAAGGAAGAAATTTTTCAAAATGAGAGTGTGGAAATGCTGGAGCACGTTGCCCAGAGAGGTGGTGGTTGTCCCATCCTCAAATTCAGGCTTGAGAGGGCTCTGAGGGTCCTGATGTAGTTAAAGATGTCCATATTTACTTCAGGAGGGTTGGACTAGATGACTTTTAATCAAACCCAGATGTTTCTGTGAGTTTACATCATTTTGTTCCAGCACTTGTTTTCCTTGGAATCTTTTTACTGTCACAGATTAGTGTAGCTGCCATCTTTTTCATGTGTGTATGTATACCAGCAATGTAGAAAATTCACTACATCATTGCAAAACTGACAATGGTTATGGCAATGTTTGCTTGCTTTCCAGAATGTCTGACTGTCACTTCTCTTTTTTTACAAAATTAGTCTCTTGCCAAAGAAATCAAAGACATAACAGAAGAAGTGGATAAGAACAAGAATTTGTTTGCTCAGATACTTCCTGACAGCAGTGACAAGAGAGTTGTTATAGAAGACACTTTAGATTTTCTCCTGAGAAGACTGACCTTACTGGAGTCAGTGATAAATCAGAGATGCCACCAGATGAAAGGACGACTCCAGCAAATCATCACATTCAAGGTACGATAAATTAACAGAGGCATATATGAAATGGGATATAAAGGCTGTGAATTTTTGGTAGCAAATCAAAAGAACAAGGTTATCACAGGTTTTTTATTGAAAAATCAAACTTCTCAGACTGTGCAAAATTTGATACCCTAATAATTACTCAAAATTGAAACTCTCTGATAGAAGGGATCTACAGCTCATGCAGTTACTGTAAATTGATAATCTTTCCATGATCTCTCACCCTGCTGGCATTACATAAAAGGAAGTCTGTGTTGTGCAAGTATGAAAAAATGCTGATAAGTAGAGAAATGTGCACTTTCTGAAAACTTTTCAAACACAGTTCAGAAATGCCTTCAGATCTTACTTTGTCTCTACCTTATATCCTATTATTATTAATAATAATAATATATGAAGCCCTTCAGCATGGTTTATTTTTAATTTTTAAAAAATCCATAATTTTTTTTAAAAAAGTAATCCTGTGTCTTTATATATTGGGGTAATCTTTTCATAGATTGTTACTACTAGATTTCCTTTCAAACTTCATAATCTTTCCTCTGCAGTCTCCCATTTTTCAATGAAAAACTTCCCTTTGCTGATGGCAGCAAGGTTAATTAGAATTCATTGTATTATTCTTAGAGATTTTCAGTATTTAAAATAATTACTGAGTGTAAAAAATAAATGCTAAATCATTAATGCACCTCTTATGTAATGCTGAAAGTCTCATGATATGTCAATGTGCTGATAATTTTCTCTTGAGATGTGTGCAAGAAAAAGGTAATGGATTATATTTCAGCAAAATTGTTCCGTAATATTTATGTGTCGGTACTGATAAAATATTCTAAAAGTCTTAGCTTGCGGTCAGCCCTGTAATGTGTGGAGGCCTTGCTCATTTATGTATTGTATTTGCTCAGGTTTGAAATTAAAACAACTTGCCTTAAAAAGTTTATTTACAATGAATCAACTGCACAAGAATTTTTTTGTTACATGGAGGTAATCACTCTTGGTAATTAATGATATATTTTAAATATGAGTCACTTTGGCTCTTAGTTTCCATGGCTAGATTTTCAGCAGTGTTAAATGTTTTGCATTGGCTAATTATGGTGCTTTTTGAATTGCTTTTATGCTGTAGTGCTACCTTGTAGTATTTAATGCTTTAAACTTTTTGAAACATGGAATATTTTTCAGTTGTGTTGTGCTGTGATTGACTATAATTTGTTGGTTTTGTCTCCTGTAGAATGATCTGAAGCTCATGTTTACTTCGGTGGCTGATAACAAATACTTAGTTCTACAGAAATTAGCAGAGGCAGCTGACAGACCAGAAACAGAACAAATGCAGGTACTACCACACATCTGTCACTTGGGGAGAGGGGAAGAGGTAAAGCTTTTATCCCAAGTATAAATGGATTCTGGAGAACAGTTACTTTAAATGGGAGAGCATATATGTTCACATGAAGTATAGGAAAATGAGCATATCCAAGAGTGTACTACACATATTTATAAGTAAATAAAACAAAAAGGCACAACAAGAAAAAAACCCAAGCTAAATTGTCTCTCTCATCTCCCCAGCTGACTTAGTACCTAGTAATGTTTATACTGGGCAGTATTTGAAAAAAGAAAACTTCAATAAACAAAAATGTCTAGACTTTTCCTAAATTGTTCGACTATTAAATTTTATTAAGAACCAAAGGCGCTCTCCTGCTCGCTGATTTATAGTGTTGCCTTTAATGTTACTCATTTTAAGGCAGTAATTATTATTTCTTTATCAGGAATGGCCTGGTGAATAAGTAATTATTTATATGAAAAAGTATATCCTGTTTTCTTGTTTCTGTTTTGCTAGTGAGAAAAATGAATGAAGTATGCTAAGGGCTGCTTTTTATAAATATTTCTCCAGTGATTTCTGGTGCCACCAGGTGACTGAATGGGAGAAACTTACCCTTCAGCTAAACAGAAATATTGCATTTTATGTACCTGAAATTCAAATTTTGAAGGCATTTATGTCTCCTGTATGAAAAAGAGAGGTCACACTGTGTCTTTCTTTTCTATCTTTTGTGATTCCAAACGTTGGTAAAAATTTATTTCCAATATGATTAATTTCACTGCCAGCAAGGAAAACAATGTGGTAACAAAAGTGAAATTACTTGTATCTGAAAATCTTCCTTGGATGATAAACATTCAAATTTAAAAGCATTGCTGCTTGTTCGATATATGATTAGGGAAGTAGAGTAAGGCCCTTAATCAGACTGCAGTTGAACTTTAGTGACTGTATTGTGCAAACTCCATGGTGCTGAAAGGCAGGAGTTCTGCTTCACATACATTGTTTAAAAATATTTGGATAGGAAGCTTCCAGGAAAGGGCCTCAGCAAAGGCTTTTAAGTACAGAAACCTACCTCACGCTTTTAATTTTTTAATAATCTGTATGTGCTACTTCGGCATAGACCTAGGGAAGCTTGTAGCTTCCATTGGAAAAACTCATCACCTTCAGACACTTGCAAATACCAATCTGTATTCTTAAATTGTAGTTCTCCAAGTGCAAAAGGGGAGGTACAAGTCTTTTTCCTTGACAGTAATTTTGGCTCCATCCCAGTCTTGAAAGGGAACTATGCACAGCTCTTTGCTTTCATCAATGGGTTCTGCTGTGATGGTTGTTTGCTTGGTGCTCAGAGAGGACAGGAATGACTGTTAATGAAAAAAATTCTTTAAATGACATTGTTACATTAAAAAAAAATTATTTTGGACCTCTACTAAACAGCTAAAAACATATAAATTCGTAGTGGTGTTTAGTATAAAAAATACTAAACATAGTACTTTATAGGATACTAAACCAGTTTGTTATCAAAAAGTAATAATGACATGCTTATTTAACTTTAAGAAAAAAAACTAGGCTTTCCAAACTTTTGATTACTACATTTCCTTTGTAGCATCTTTTAAAATTTCAGCACATCAAAGGTGGGATTAGTACAACAAGCAAAAAAGATATGATCATAGGCCAGCTACACTACTGTTTCTGAAACTTAAAACTAAGCAATGTAATTTTCATATGCAGGTCCTACTGCAGGCAGAGGAAGGTTTAAAGGAACTTGATGCTGGAATCAGTGAATTAAAGAAACGTATAGACAAGCTACAAATTGACCAACCTTCTGTACAAGAGCTGTCTAAGATCCAGGTATGGTTCATTAGTTCCATTCTAGACCTGTCCATCCTATCACCTTTCTCAGCTGTGATATCAAAATAATGCTTCTTTTTATTGTTTAGGAAAAGAGATTTTAAAGGCATTTCAGTATGTATAAAAGATTATGTACTCTCTGATTCACCTAGTTTTTTACTGTTGCCTCTTCAGATTTCCTAACATCTCTGATATTAGCTGTATTAATTGCAAAAATCTACAAAAACGTTTTTTCTGTCAGCACTTGTCCACTCCCATTTCACACAGTTGACTTTAGGCATGTAAATATAAATTTGTCTACTGAAGGTTAATCCATGTTCTCAGCAGAGTCTCATGATCTGCAGTTTAGTACTGTCTCACAGCTGTCATTTAAAGAAGGAAGGGGGTGAAAGAGGATAGAGAGTGAAGTGAGACCTGAAACTGGAAATGTTCTGCTTTTGCTAGAACACCTCTCATGTCGATACCTGTGGGCAATTGATCCACAACTTCTGTAAACCTCTTGAAATTCCTTTTGGAGCAGTTTGGCTGATGCAGGGGAATACTTGAGGAAATATCAAGGAGAAGGTTTATGACTGAATTTTACCATTTACAATAACATAATAATAAATTGGAAGCAAATAAAACAGTAGAAACTGGACCATAAACTTATTAAGCCAACAAGACAGGGATATCAATTAAAAATAAATAATAAATGACTAAGAAATTAATCACTAAGAAGTTTGTCTTCTGCCCAGTTCTTTATTCCTTTGATCGTAGCGTCTCCTCCTGGTTTGTTTGTGTGTTTTGACTTTGCTTTTTTTTTGCTCTCAGTTTATGTGCCATTATGTGTCCCATCCCGTTCATTTCAGTTTTTAGAAAAGCCTTCCTTTGTTTTTTTCTAACAGTTTTGCTTCTCACAATTTTCTATTTAAGGCTATGAGAGCCAATTGCAGTCTGAGAGTGGGCACTTAGTTGTGGCACTGGATAATCATAGAGATATTTTACTTGTTGGAATATCTTGTATCAATCAAAACTATGGGCTTGTTTTGGTTTTTACAGTAAGTTGTATTTATCTTGCTTGCTACCAGTAAGATTCTGAGGAAGGAGAAGGAAACAAACCTGACTATGAGATGCCTATGGTCTGTATCCATGATGGAATCCATGCAATCCTCTGCATTATAAAAAGTAAAATGTAAACAGCATCTGCATTGCATGGTAGTCACTGTTTTTTGATGCAATTAGGCAAATCTTTGCTATCTACATTAAGTCTTTGGGATTCTGCTTTTTTTTTTTTTTCCCAAATGCACATATTTTAAAGAGTTGCAGGTCTTGCTTATTTTTTCTGTCTTTAAATGGTGAGTTAATTTATCAATGAAGTCAGTATATCTGCAAACTCTTTTTGAGCTGGAAATAAATGTTATTCTGCTACTATTCACAGAGAGTACAGGAACAGTAAGGTTGCTTCTAGGAAGACATGTAAGGTGTGAAATAAGAATCACCATTGCTGCCCTTTGTCCCCCAGGATAAGTATGATGAGCTGCTGATGATCATTGGATCCAGGCGGAGTGATCTGAATCAGAATATGGCTCTTAAGAGGCAATATGAGCGGGCTTTGCAGGACCTGGCTGACCTGGTAGAAACAGGCCAAGAAAAAATGGCTGGTGACCAGAAAATGATTGTTTCTTCCAAGGAAGAGGTTCAGTCACTGCTTGAAAAACATAAGGTAAGAAAAGGGGACATATTTCAGGACTAGTAATAACTGTAAGCTTGTTGTCATGGTTAAGCCCCAGTGGGAAACTAAGAACCACGTAGCTGCTCCTTGTTATGTGTTCCTTCCTTGGGAAGCAGGAGAATTGGAAAGAAAAGGTAAACCTTGTGGGTTGAGAGATGAATGCTGATACTAATAGCAATAGTAATAAAAATAGTTGAAATAGTAAATATAATTGTAATGGAAAGGGGAGAGAGAGAAATAAATGCAAGAGAAATAAATAAATTATGTACAGTACAGTTGTTCACCCAGCCTGTCCCCAAGAAGAAATCAGCAGCTTCCAGACAGCTCCTCCTAGTTTATATACTGAACATGATGCTCTATTGTATGGAATATCCTTTTGGCCTGTTCAGGTCAGCTGTCCTGACCGTGGTCCCCCAAGTCTCATCACACACTCCTCACTGTCAGAGCAAGGGAAACTGAAAAGTTGTTGACTTGGGGTAAACACTACTCAGCAACAAAAAAAAAAAAATCAATGTGTCATCAACATTATTCCCGTAGTAAAGCCAAAACATGAGGCCATACCAGCTAGCTAGAAGAAAATGAGCTCTATCCCAACCAAAACCAGGACACTTATGAAGAGCAAATTGCTGACCTTCTGTTCCTAAAGATCAGAAGATTTTCAGAACGGTGGGCCAGACTTGATTTTTAATAGGAGCCAATTAACTGTTCTGACAGACTGAGTTTGAAATGCATTGTTGAAGGTGAATCCAGATAGATTGCATTTTCTTCATTATTCTAATAACAAGTTCCTAGTATTGTCCTGTCATTCTACAAAGCAATTTCATCCACCACTCCATTTATTTTCAGCAGAAATTTGCACGTAGTAGTAGCACCCACAAATAGGACAAATATTTTCCACATTTTCATTAGGCAGAAATTTTTGGGGTTGTTTATCTGACTTAAACTGGTTTTGTTTATGGAACGAGGGTCAGGATGGAATTTGCGTGGTAAGAATGACTGACTCCTTTCTTTGAATTAGACCATTGTCCTCTTTAAATTATGCTGAATTTCATTAAATACTATGAAGTGAAAAGTTTACCTAATTCTGTGGAGATACTCTTGATTGTACTGCTAAAATCTTAAAATGTTCTTTTAGTGGTAATGAATTGACTAACAATTGTATTTTCTTCTTCTATTCTCCCTCTCCCTCATGTCTGAATTTTTCAGGAATATTTTCAAGGTTTGGAGTCTCATATGATCCTGACAGAAACACTTTTTAGAAAGATGAGTAGCCTTGCCCTCTTGAAAGAAACCCAGTCACATTCAGAGACAATGACACGAGCTTCAGCTATATTAAAGCTGGCTCATAAACGAGGTGTGGAGCTGGAATACATTCTAGAGGTGAGAATTTCTGTGGCCTTTTCTATACTTCAATTGTGATCAACCACCACGATATTCTATAATGCTGATTTCCTGTGCTTGGACAAAATTGATGAGCATCAGTCCATTTTTCCATACACACAAAGCATTGAGAGACTACATGCAGTCTTTTCTATTTAACTATTGTGATCTTCAGGTGGCACAAGTTGTGTTCCTCTAAGTCTAAAGAGCTGCTTAGCTTTAGCTGGTAAAGAGAGCATGACAGTTTTATCTACATGTTCTTACCAAAAGTTGAGCTCAGCACAGGATGGTGTCTTTTTACAGGTTCACTGGATGTTTGTACGGTTATTTCCACACTTTGACAACCATGTACCTAGCTGTAAGATTTCAGATTTAAAAAAAACAAACAGTAATAAAATTTTTAGGTACCCAGATTTACCATATACAGGGATAATTTGTGCTTGTAGACCTGGATGCACCTGGATGAAGATTACCAGGAACTCACCAGACAGCTGGAGTCTGTTGAAGGAAACATTCCCACTGTTGGTTTGGTAGAAGAGACAGAGGACAGGCTTACAGACCGGATTACACTTTTTCAGGTTGGTGCTTCATAGGCATTCTCTGCAGAAAGGGCATGTTAAAGGGATCTCTGACAGTCATGAAGTCCAGCCTCCCACTTGAAGCATTACTGTTGTCATGGGTTGGATCAGCAACAGCATTGGAAACCTCAAAAGTAGGAGACACCACAGCTGACCGGGGAACCAGTTGCAGTCCTGCACCACCACCTACTAAAAGGTTTTCTGTAATGCCCAGCCAGTAATATCAGCTTTCAGCTCTTCACCATTGTCATTTTTATATTGTGTGGCACTACTGAGGAGCATTTAGCTCTATCATCTTTTTAGTTCTACCACAAACAGCTGTAGATATTTGTTAGACTGGCCCTTAGCCTCCTGTTTGTCAGTCTAAAGCAAGCACATTTCCTGCAGCCTCTTTGTGAAGGACATGTGCTCTAGGTCCCTAAATAACAGTAGTTTTACACCAGACCCTGACTACTTCCTTCTTCCTCAACTCAGTGAGAGATGGGTCAAAGCACAATCAGAGGGGGTAGTTTTGGCCTCATCAGCATCATCTAGATGAGGATAATCAAATAATTCCATCTGGTTGTTCACAGTGCTGTGGCCTGCCTTATAAGCTGCCAGGTTAAATACACTATCAATTTCCTTCCTAACCTGTACTGAGATATGGAGTTAGTCAGCCCAAGGTGCAGCAGTTGCCTTTCTTCAGCCTCCAAGGTTTTTGGTGACTCCAATCTCAAGTTTAGTAAAGAGTCTCTGGAACCAGTCAGCCTTTTTTTCCCAACCACTCTCCCTACATTAGTTCATCCACAAATTTACCGAGGGAATACTGTCTGCCACGATCTGTGCCATTAAGATGTTGAAGATATTTGGGAAAAAACATCAATAATCTCTGGAGAACACTGTCCATTTTAACCTCCAAGCCAGGCATGAAGCCTTTGATGACTGGCATTGAGATTGCTAAGGCACCTCATTTTCAGCCCACCAAACAGTCCAGCCTGAATTCTCTCTGCTCCTAGAGGAGAGACCTGTGGGAGATGGCGTCATGCTGAAGTCAATCAGATCCAGAGAGGCAGTAGTTTTGTCATAAAAAGCTGGTAGTGAATTTAAGCTGAATATTCCTGGTTACCTCTTGGTCCTTTTTTTCATTAAAAATGAAATCCAGGAGGATGTGCTCCATGATCTTTCCAGAGAGCAAGGTGAGACTGAACAGCCTGTGGTTCCTCAAACTGCCTTCCTCCCCAGTGCAACAAGTAGTTTAAATACAGGTTTTCTACCACAGCCTGTTTCTTTGATCTAGTGTTTTGTTTTTGTCGCCTTACACTAGAAATATTAATTGGGGATTTTTTTTATCCTCCTTTTTGTTTTAAAGAAAAATGTCTGTCAAATTTTTCTTGTAAGTTGACTTTGTGCTGTTATCTTTTTAGTTTAGTTTACCAGGCAGCTTTCTGCTTTTCCAATGGTATGAGGGCAACTTAAGCAATCTATTGTGTGGGGGGCTTGTTCTGGTTTTGTTTGATGCTAGGCTTTGTTTGTGTTGGTCTTGACCCTAAATTAGTTTTCTTCTTTTGTTTTTCTTTTCAGTTACATAAACTAGGTTGTTCAAATCCAGATTTTTGTATTCCTTTATGTTGTAGATTTTATAAATTGACCACCTTTAGCTTTAAAATCCATCATAATAAATTTATTGTTATCTTGGAATTTTTTTAAGCCTCTGTCTAGGAATTTTGTTTGTATACATGTTATGTGCAAATACACAAACTCCCACATACATAAAGAGATTTTTTTTAATCTGTAAAAAACTCTATTTTTGTGAAAGAGGAAATAAGAGTGATAGGAAGTTAAGCTTGTTAGTTTTGTACCTTGTTAATTTTGTACCTTTTATATTCAGATTACTTTCATCAGAAATGACAAATGGGAATGCATGCATGTTTTATGCCCAAATTTATATCAATATACAGATGATTTTAAAATCCATACTATTTGTGCAATGATTGTGGAATTTAGCAGGTATATTTGCCCACATGTACAAATTCTTTACCCATCCACAAGTCACTATTTTAATTAAATCTGTCTCGGTTCCAGTTCATTCTGGGTAGTAGTATTAACAGCCTCTCCTTTTTCATTACCTTTCTTGCTTTCTTGTGCAATAAAAATTGGTCTCTGTGTTTAGGGGTTTGGATGGAAGGGGGGATCTTCTGTTTTGTAGCCATGAAGAGCAGAAGGGTAGATCAGTAAAAGAGTGAGATGTCCAGAGTGCTGAAGATAGGCATTGGAAGGGCTGAAGAGGGAGCCACTGCTAATAATTTTATATTGGACATCTTTAATAATGTTAATTGCAGTAGATGGTAGGTTTTCAGCAGATGGTAAATTCTGGTGTTTAATCAATTTCTATCAGAAATGGTGATGTCTCACAAAGATTCTTTTCAAGTATAGCAGTTCATCATAAGTAGGCACCAACAGACATATTGACATGTTTTGATTTGTGGCAACATGTTCAGCTTTTGAGCAGATTACCTGCATGATGGTTCTCAGGGTGTTCTAGAGCTGGAGCAGAGGAAAAATTTGGTATTCTGTGGTGACACTGGATCTGCAACAAATTGCAGTAAAAGGAAACTATATGTTGAGAAAGTGTGGTATCAGAGACCTGCAGTTTTCTAACCATCTCCTCTGTCATTACAGCATCTGAGATCTAACCTGACTGAATACCAACCTAAATTATACCAAGTGCTAGATGATGGGAAGAGGCTTCTTTTCTCTGTTAGCTGCTCAGAACTTGAAGGTCAACTGAACCAACTAGGAGAATGCTGGTTAAGTAACACCAGCAAAGTCACCAAGGAGCTTCACAGGCTGGAAACAATACTGAAGCACTGGACAAGGTAATGCTGATGTCATGGTAAATATGATGTTCTTCACCTATGCTTTTCAGGTCAAAGCCATTCTGCACCCAGACATTATTGATTCAACATTTAAAAGAAAGTACTTTGAGATGAGTGTTGTAGTTTGACTGCACTTGTGTTCAACAGAAGTGCTGGTGTCTTTCATTTGTAATAAAAGATGTTATCTCATTAGTTGGCATGTGAAATGATATGGAGATGGTTTCTGGGAAAAAAAAATTAAATTTCTGCTCTGAGATACTTTTTGGTAAAGGTATAGGAATACTGAGCCTTCTAATGGAAGTGAAAAGTCTTTTTACGTGCATTGGGTGGGATTGCAGCTTGTCCAAAGAGGCTTGGGACCTATTTACTGTCCTTCACTAAACTTTTTTCTGAAGGCAAAACTAAGGCACTGTTAGAAATTGAGAGCATTGTGGCTAAAATAGGTGCTTCCAGATACCATGCCTGTCTGTAAAATTAAATTACGTTTTTCTGAAATTTGATAGAAATAAAATTTCAAATTTAGCATTCAGTGTCTTCCTCAAACACGTGGAAGAAGGACTGCTCAGTTGGAGACAAGAAGTGGCAATGACTGTTTCAGTCTTCTTTTAACATCTTCCCAGGTATCAGAGTGAATCAAATGAATTGACACAGTGGTTGCAATCTGCAAAGGAACGACTTGAGTTTTGGAGCCAGCAGTCTTTGACTGTTCCTCAGGAACTAGAAACAGTCCGAGACCACCTGAACTCCTTTTTGGTAAGTTGTTCATGGACCTGTGACACCTATTTGTCTCCAATCACAGTTAAACAGTTGATTAATCAAATGGTTATACTTCTCATCATTGATGAGTATGTAGGTAAGCTGTTCTTCAAAATGCTGGTGTGTATGCACATTAAGCACTTATTTGCAAGGATTGTAAATCTTGAGGATTCTGAAAACAGAAAATAACCATTTTTATGGCTGAACACAAATTTTGTTCTAACTTCTTCTGAAGTATAGCCGGTGAATACTAATAGAAAGTACATATTTTAAAGGGAAAGGAGAAAACCTTAGCTTTCTGAGGTTCTAAAACTCTAAGTAAAAGAAAAAGTACTTAATTATTTCCACTCCTGCTAACAGGAGTTTTCAAAAGAAGTGGATGCTAAATCATCACAGAAATCTTCTGTCCTGAGTACTGGGAACCAGCTCCTCAGGCTTAAGAAAGTAGATACAGCTGCACTGAGAGCAGGATTGTCCCACATCGAAACCCAGTGGACAGAGCTTCTCACACAAATCCCAGCAGTACAAGAGAAGTTACATCAGGTAAGAAAGCCAGCTATGGCCTTTTAATGTTATAATACTGAACTTAGAGAATTATACTGGTTGAAAAGTTGCCTTAATATATAGTTACTAGGAGGTTATCAGTGTAAGTTGTTGCTTTAGAACACTCTCAGAGTTAGTAATAACTTTGTGATTTAGAGGGAGAGAGGAAGGGCCACAAATCTTAACTGAATCTGTGATAGTAAACAAAGCAATGTCATTCTGTAGTTCTCTGAATTGTCTTGTAGTGCAAAATATGTATGTCCACCTAAAAATGTTATAGAATATGTTCTTGAGTAATTAATTGCAGGCAAGCAGTACTCTACTCAAACCGTGTTAATGCAAAGCAAGAAGTTCTTATCTATATTCTTCACAACACAAGTTCTAAATCTGTTATCTCAACAGCTCCAGATGGAAAAAATTCCTTCTCGTCATGCCATCACTGAAGTTATGAGCTGGATTTCGCTGATGGAAAATGTAATTCAACAGGATGAAGAAAATATAAAAAATGTAGTAGGACAGAAAGCAATTCAGGGTTATGTCCAGAAGTACAAGGTACTGAGTTGCAATATTATTAATTTTCCTTTTGAATTATCCTGATTAGTAGCACAATTAAATATATAGGAATATGTAAAATATAAGTGATTTAGGAAAAAAAAAAACATTAACCAACTTTGTGGAGTGATTGGAATTATACACAAATTAGAACTGCAAAATATTTGATATTGTGGAAAAGGAACCAAAATTATTTTTACTCTCCTGTTTACTTATGATAGGAATATAACTTTTAATATGTTTACCTTAATTTCTAGAAAAATCTAAAGCAATATGAACATTATTAAACTTTCTTAGGTCTGCCAGAGAGGATGCAGTACTCCAGAGCAAAGGGGCAGAATCACTTCACTCGCACTGCTGGCCACCCCTCTTTTGAAGCAGCCCACAATGCAGCTGGCCTTCCTCAGCCTGTTGGCTTATGTCCAGCTTTTTGTCCATGAGAACTCCCAAATCCTTCTCTGCAGGGCTGCACTCAATGAGTTCATCTCCCCAGCCCAGGTGCAGCACCTTGCACTTTGACTTGTTGAACTTCATGAGGTTCTCAGGGGCCTAGTTCTCAAGTTTGTCCTGGTCCCCTGGATGGCATCCCATTCTTTAGTTGTATCAATGGCACTGCTCAGCTTCATGTCCTCTGCAGACTTGCTGAGGATACGTTTGATCTCACTGTGTCATTGATAAAGGTATTAAAGAGCACTGGTCCCAAAGTAGAGTCCTGAGGGACACCACTCATCACTGGTCTCCACCTGGACACAGAACCATTGACTAAAGCCCTCTGGCTGCACTGCATCTATCCAGCCAAATCCCTATCCACCACAGTAGTCCACCCTTTAAGCCCATGTCTCTAATTTGGAGATGTCATTTGGGACTGTGTCAAAAGCCTTGTAGAATTCTAGGTAGATGACATCAGTCAGTCTTCTCTTGTTGACTGATGCAGTCATTCCATAGAAGGCCCCTGGATTGGTCAGGCACAATCTGCCCTTAGTAAAACTGTTCTGGCTGTCTTGAATCACATCCTAGGCTCACATGTGCCTTAACATTGCTTCCATGAAGATCTGTTCCGTGATCTTCCCAGATACAGAAGTGAGGCTAACCTGTCTGTAGTTCCCTAGATGTTCCTTTATTCCCTTTGTAAAGATAGGAGTGATGTTTCCCCTTTTCTAGTCATTGGGTATTTGCTTGACCACCCTGAGTTTTCAAATATGATGGAATATGGCTTGGCAACAACTTCAGTGATCTTCCTCAGGACCCTGGGATGAATCTCATCAGGTCCCAAAAACTTGTGCCTATTGAGCTTCATGAAGTGGTGCTGTTCTTTGCTTACAGTGGGAAGGACTTGTTTTCTGATTTCTGGTCAATTGGTAAAAAGCCCTTCTAGTTGAGTTGTGATAAAGATGTAGCCATTCAGCATTTTCCCACTGTTTTGTGGGAAGGTGAGAAATCATGGTACTTACGTGCTGCTTTTTTTATTCCATTTTTTTTCCTAGGGTTTCAAGATAGATTTAAATTGCAAACAGTTGACTGTTGACTTTGTGAACCAATCAGTGCTGCAAATCAGCAGCCAGGATGTTGAAAGTAAACGCAGTGACAAAACTGATTTTGCAGAACAGCTCGGAGCAATGAACAGACGTTGGCAGATCCTTCAAGGCCTGATAACAGAAAAGGTAAAGGAAAAAACCTAACTGCTCTGGAGTGAACTTTCAAAATGCATAGAACAATAAGATTATAATGGTTGGAAGCCCCTGCAGGTCCTCTAGGTCAATCTCCTGGTCAAATAGAACTAATTTTATAGTTAGATCAGAGGGGACCTGGTTATCTGAATCTTGAAAAATTCCAAGGAGAGATTCCACAAACTCTTCTGGGCAGCTGATCCATGCTTAGCCACTATGGTGAGGGACAAGCTTTTGTCTTGTTCCCAATCAGGATTTCCCATGTTGCAACTTGTGACTGTTACATCTTCTTCTGTTGAGTACCTCCCAGAACAGTCTGTCTCCACTTTCCCCATGCCTCCCTATAAGAAGTGGACACCAGATTGAGATGATTCCTTTGCCCTCTTTTCCCCAAGCTGAATGAAACTGGGGTATTTATTAATTATATTATAAACACTAGATATATTTAAAATACTGTTTTTAAACTCTGAAGGCACTGAGTTCCAAGAAGGCACTACTTTCCATTGGTCTTCAATGATTTATATAATTGACTCAACAATAAAGATAATTATATAAGAAAGCATATACTAATTTTTCTTTGCAGATCCAGCTCTTAGAAAGTTTGCAGGAATCCTGGACAGAATATGAAAATAATGTGCAGTGCCTAAAAACTTGGTTTGAAACCCAAGAGAAGAAACTGAAACAGCAACAAAAAATTGGAGACCAGGCTTCAGTGCAGAATGCTTTGAAAGACTGTCAGGTAATGTCTACTTGTAAAGAACAGTGTTCTCTTTCTAGGAGTTTGAAACAACACTTGATAAATCCATGTGAAATCTTCATATGGTGAAGTCAGTGAGTCAACTCTTCTTGACTTCAGTAAAGGAGAATTTCAATCCTAAGGTGCAGGCAATAAAAGAGGGAGGAGCCATAATGTCTCAAAGTTTCTTAAGACCAGATAAAGTCATCATTATTTTTACACTGGAAATTTCAAAGCATGCCAGGCATACTGAACCAGAAGACTGTAAAAGGAATATATTGTCATACCTGTTTCACCACTCTTCTTTTTTTTTCTGTCTTTATGCCATCTTTTCTCCAGTTTTTTCCATTCTTTTTCCATCTCATATGTTCCACCTAACTATTCAGAGGAAAATGCTAGAGTTGAAGGAAGTTTTATGTTTTCATTCAGAAAGTTGGGAATTGTTTTTTGTTGTTTTTTTTTTTTTTCAAATATTTAACTATGCAGAAAAGGAAAGAGAGTCATGATCATGATGTGCAAAGATGAGATGAGGCAAAGTGCAGCTATACATAATGCACGTAATTTCAAAACCACCACAGTTTTTCACATGGAATTCATACAAGGATGACACAGCATTGAGCTGAGTATCACAGTTGTTGCTGAACATCTTACTCAGAGTAGCACATATTTAAATAGTAAGAAGCTTACCTCTAGAGTTGTCAGGCCAGAGTTAAGGCTTACAGGTGTATAGGCAGAACAGATACTGTTGAATTTATAAACAAGACCTCCACAAAATATCAGGCATCACATAATTTTTGTTCAAAAGAGTTTTGTCCTACCAGATACCATCCAATAAATTTCATGCCAGATGAAATAAAACTCTGTCCAACTGAATGTACAAAATCTTGGTATTCTTATCCCCATAAAATGGAATGAGGAAGTGGTTTATATTTATAGGTCTTTCCTGCATGAATTTAATTAATGGGACAAATATAATCTAGCATTCAACTCTTCACAGAGAGAACAGCTGTAAATTCAAATGAAATGTATTAAAAAATTTTCTCTGTATTCACCAGTATATTAAACCCATCTTTGTGTCTATAAAGGCATATAGGGTGGTCCAGCCAGATATGTTAGAAGTCAAATTTTTTTTCTGAAATTGTTGGCCTAAGTTTTCCATCTGTTTGAAGTGCTTAGTTTTAATTCGGGTATCTTTATGGTTTCAGCACAATTAACTCATACAACTGAGGCAAGGGTAATTTAACATAGCCTGACATAATCAGCAGTCTCTGCTTGGCTAGAGTTCAAAGCTGAATCTGATTTATCACCTTTTTGGTTCCTTTTGGTCAGGGAAGTTAGCAAATACACTTGGGGAGTTAGTTATGAATGGCAAGACTTTGATCAGCAGAGAAACAAATTGTTTAAGAAATAACTGTATCAGACACTCCCAGATATCCGGTTCAACTAGTACAAAAGCTGGAGTTTATTTATTAACCAATGCTAGTAGCCGCTATTATAGTGTCATATTAGTAAGTGAAGTCAACCATTTTTTCCTGTCATAGGTTAGAAGAAATAACGTGTCTTTAATTCAGTTATGAGTTTTAAATTATTAATTTAAAAATCCCTTTTTAAAGAGAACCAGAAATATTTGCAGTCTTGGTGTTTGCAACTTTTGCCTATCTTACATTCTGAATTTTGGAGCAACCTTGTATAAAGCTAAATTACTTTTTTCAGTGCAAAAATCCACTTATGGAAAGTCAATTCTATTATGTTCAATTTAGAAGTGTTTGTGTTGTGTCAGCTGGTAAAAAATAGGATGTATTACTCTGACTGTGCTCTGGAGCAAGGACATGGCTAGATGTTTGCAGAAATGTGAAATAATACAGAAAAAAAAGGGCTGGGAATAAATAGTGCCATGAAAATTCTCTCAGGCATATGTATTAGACAAAAGTGTGTTGTATTATAACAAATGTTTGCAAGACTGGGGAGAATTTTGCTCCAAATACTTGCCCAACTATCTACAATGTAAAGTCTCTAATGACAATAGTTCACTTGTGTTTTGGGATTCACAAGAGGTGACATTTATTGAAAGATGTGGGGTTTCAGGTTGACCAGAGTTCTGTTGTATTCTTTACTTTCTCTGTTGATATGTTTCTCTCAGTAAGGAGAGGCTTGCAGAAAATTACAAAATAACCTGAGATCACATGATGTACTAGTTAATGTAGGGGTAACACAAGGTTGCTGTCACCTCACAGTCTGCCTTCTCTATCATATTGGTAAACACAAATCTGTGCTGGCCTGAAGCCTGCAAGCCTTACTGTTCCACTCTGCTCAGACTCAGTGTTTGTGCTGCCTGAAGCCCCAGAGCTTCCATTTGAGTCAGAGCACTGTAGGACTTTCTTGGATCTCCCTGCACCATGCTATGAAATTATTATATAATTTCCCAGCTAGAAATTGCTATTATTAATGAGTCTTTTACTCAGAGAGCAGAAAATTATACAGAAATTTTATGTAGAGGACATGTTTCTATTTAAATCAACAACAAACTGCTAGACTTAAAAGGAACATAAAATATTCAAATTGCTGATGGGTTGTGAATGCCTTGAGAATAAAAAGTCAAAAAAGTTATTTATCCAATTAAACAAGCAAAAATACTCAGATATCTTCTTTTTTGTTTTTTTAGGAATTAGAAGAATCAATAAGAGCAAAGGAAAAAGAAGTAGAGAATGTGGAACAGAGTGGTCTTTCTTTGGTACAAAACAAGAAAGAAGAAGTCTCTTCTGCTGTTATGAATACGCTGCAAGAAATTAACCATTCCTGGGCCAATTTGGATCACATGGTAAAAGAATCTATAAGGAGAAAATCACAGCTCTAGGAATAAGGCATGGAGGAGAGGGAGAATTAACTGTTGTAGCTAGTGGATTTCTTCTGTGTTGTAGGGGAAGAGATTCTGAATTGTCCCTCTTTCCATCTCTCTAGCCATCAATCCCCAACTTTGTGTGTACACTCCACATAAAATGGATGTAATATTTCTTGTTTCAACAGTGCCTTTAGTCTTCGTAATTGAAGCTTTTTACATGCTTCCTGATGTTTAGTGTCAAGGTACCAAATTATCTGTCAGGAATTAACTATTCAAACCCACATGTCTCACAGAATAAGGAAGAGATCAGCATTCATTTTCAGCATTCAAAGTTTGATTGGCATCAGTCTGTTTTCTCAGGAATGCAATGTTAGTGCTAGCCTCTCCGCTGATTCCCATAGGCTGATTTCCCTGCCTTAGGGATATGTGTAATCTCAAGAAATTTCTCTTGATCCTGCTTCAGACCAAAGTAAAATGAATGTTGATATCTTTACAGTCCCTTCTATCCAACCTTTATAAAAAGAAGTAGAACTTTATGCTGTTCCCAGTGTAAACCCAGCTGATGGTTGTACGAAATCTTCACTATCCAGTAGGTTTAAGATTAGGTATGTAGGACGAGAAGGACATGTGAGATCCAAAAGAAGAAAATAATTTAAACAAATCCCAAACAGCTTGAATGCTTTTAATTTACTTGTGTTTATTCCTCCCTCCTCCCAGGTTAGCCAACTGAAGATATTGTTGCAATCTGTTCTTGATCAGTGGAGCATCTACAAAGTGGCTTATGAAGAGCTGAACAATTACCTGACAGAAGCCAGATATTCTTTGTCCCGTTTTTATCTTCTTACTGGGTCTCTGGAAGCTGTGAAAGTCCAAGTAGATAAACTTCAGGTGAAGAGAGTTAATTTTGTCTGAAATTGAATGGATGCAGATAACTGTATATTTTGGCTGACTTTGGCCCATAAGAAGTAGAAGTGAAGACATATTGACACATTAAAATCATATGACATTGAGAGAATACTTTTTAAACCAGCCACTGCATTTTGCAGAAAAATTAATTTGGGATAGTTGTTTTCTTTTTAGATTTTTGATGCCATTCTTTATAATTTTGAGCCATACCATGAAATTGTTACAAGTTTTTAAATCATGCTAATGGCCATTAAAACTGAAGTTTCTCATGGTACTTCATCAGGCTTTGGAGCTACAGGTGCATGTTGAGATCACATTTTTAGTTCCCCACAAACCTTGCAGTAGATTGATTATCAAAAAAAATAATGTTCCAGGAGCTGAGATACTCATATATTCACGTAATTTACCATTGTAAAAAAAGCATAAAATAGAAGGAGATTCCCTTTATAAACTTATAAATCAGTAATAATGGAAATAAATTGATTTAAATAAAAATATTCAAATTATTGTTATTACATAAAACCCCTTTTATTTCAACAAAAGTTTTTGTCTTTGAAATCAAAAATAAATATGCAAACATTTCTAGATGCCCAAAGTAGAGGAACTTCTGTTGTTCTTATTCTGTTCTGTTAGTATTTAGCAGCAAATTTAAATTTACATAATCATTTAGATATTTGTGTGATTTGAATTGC
Source organism: Turdus rufiventris (assembly GCA_013186435.1). Classification (NCBI taxonomy): domain Eukaryota; kingdom Metazoa; phylum Chordata; class Aves; order Passeriformes; family Turdidae; genus Turdus; species Turdus rufiventris. The sequence continues at coordinate 4,645,813 of PYHW01010133.1, read as the reverse complement.
AGACATATATAAAGCCAAATTAGCTAAGCATGGACAGCACTTTCAAAACCAGGATTTAAAGAAAATCCAAGAATAGACTTTGCAGCCATGCTTCTAGATTTTACACATTAGAGAGAAGGAGTAGGTAAAACAATAGGTAGAGAAAATTACTTTTTTGCTGATTAAGATTTTGAGTATAAACTATGGGTGAGATTTTCTGGAAATTCAAACTGTGATAATGTGCATAAAAATACTTTTAAAAAAAGAAAAAAGAGCATTTTTAGAGAGTCACAGAGTGGGTAAGGTTGGAAGGACCACAGTGGGTCATCTGGTCCAACCTCCCTACTCAAGCAGGGTCATCCCACAGCACATGGCACAGGATTGTGTTCAGATGGATCTTGAGTATCTCCAGTGAGGGAGACTCCACAACCTCTCTGGACAATCTGTTCCAGTCCATGGTCACTCACACAGTAAAAAAAGTGCTTCCTCAGCTTCAGCTGCAGCTTCCTGTGCATCAGTTTATGCTCGTTGTCTCTTGTCCTGTTGCTGGGCACCACCAAGAAGAGCCTGCAAGCATCCTCTTGGCACATCCCCTTTAGATATTTGTGTACAATAATGAGGTCCCCTCTCAGTTGTCTCTTCCTGAGTTGAACAGGCCCAGCTCCCTCAGCCTTTCCTGTAAGAGAGATGCTCCAGTCCCCTCATCAGCCTCATTTCCCTCTGCTGGACAAAACACACTTCCCTGATAGACGTACATCAGGGTGGTAACTGAAAGAGTGGCACCCTTATTTTCTGAATGTGGCTTTCTTTATATTGTTTTCATCTTGTTCTAAACAGGAAAATGTTATTTAGTTCATTTTCATCCATCTGTTAAGTTTTTAAATCTGAATGAGTCCATGTGCTTACTCATTCTGTACAAAAGTACTTGTTTAGAATAATTTCTTTTGCAAGATTTTTATATCTTGCAAAAAATAAAATTTGCTTTTTGCTATATTTTATATAAAATCAAATTAATCCAAGAAAAATCTTTCTATTAAACAACCTATTTATACAAAACACAGGAAATTAAGTTTTCATTCATAATCTAATGCAATTGATGCACGCTATTTTGAAGTGTTTCTACATCATGAAATTTTATTAACTCATGGTTTTGTTTTGTTTCATTATTATTCTACTTTAGAGCCTTCAAGATGAATTGGAAAAACAAGAGAATAACTTGCAGAAATTTGGTTCTGTGACCAATGCATTGTTGAAAGAATGTCACCCACCAGTGACTGAAACACTTACCAGCACTCTGAAAGAAGTGAATATGAGGTAGAAAATGTCTTCGTGTTAATTTCAGTAGCAAATCTGTATTTATCCATTATTGAGTTTTCCATTATCCCTCTATTTTATTATTTTAAGTTCCTGGGGTCATGATGAGTTTGTTGGAACAGGCAGGATCATTCTTTTTGCCAAGGACTGGAGTAAAACTCTCATTTTCTGCTCATAATAAATGAAATACCTTCTCCACTGAGCATTTGGTCATTAATGTCAGTAGTTTTACTCTGTGCTTCAATACCAACCAAGATTCATAAATATCATAGTGCGCTTGAAATTTGAGAACTGCGTCTGAAAATTTTGTTTGCAGTGTTTCAGTGGTTTGCATCAGCTTCCCCAAATTTTAGGTTGCTATTTCTAGTTGTAGGAAGAGCATCATAAACAGGAAGATCTAAGCCCCTGACCAGTACCTTGGCAAACAACTTCCCCAGCTTTGAATTCAGGCAAGAGCTGGTAAAAGGGTTTACTCAGATACTTGAAGGGAAGATCCAGAAGAGAAAAGATAGTTTGATGGCAAACTGGGAATTTTCGAAAAGAGAATTACTCCAAGTTTATTTTAAACACATCCAAAAACTGGAAGTGGGAGGAGAGATTATTTAACCCATTTCACAAAAGATGCCATTGAATTTATCAGTTTCAGTGATGGCTGGCTGAATTTTTGCTCCAAAACCTTTGCTTTTCATCATATAATAATAACTGAAAAATATTGTTATTTTCTTTGGTAAGGAAACAATTAGGCAGTTTGGTAGCTACAAGCACATTTGAGAAAGCCTGGTTTGGCATTGAGACAGATATTTCTTGCTTTGGTATTATTTTCACCAAATGTCTGGGTCTGGATTGTTACCAATTTTTTTCAAAGTCAAGAGACCATGGGACACAGCAGGGAGAAAGAGGGACACGGATAGTAATCGTGGACTCCCAGGCTTCGATCGCTCACGCAGTCTCTTCCCCAGGTGGAACAACCTCCTGCAGGAGATCGCGGAGCGGCTGCGTGCCAGCAGGGCCCTGCTCCAGCTGTGGCACAGGTACAAGGACTGCCACCAGCAGTGCTCTGCCATGCTCCAGCAGCGAGAAGAGCAGACCAACGAGCTCCTGAGGACTGCAACCAGCAAAGACATCGCTGATGATGAAGTTACTGCTTGGATTCGGGACTGCAATGTATGTTCAGTTAAGCTTTGCAGCTTTTCTCAGCTCTGTGGCCTAAGACAAACCTCAAGAGGCTCTCCATTGCTAAACACTGTAGTTGGTCCTTTGGAATCTTGTATACCAACATATTTAATTTTACTGTGTAGCTTAGGCATAGGAGAGACAGCTTTGTCTGGTACTCAAATCTCATGAGTGTCTCTAAATTTTGATCTCTCCATTAGTTTTTGTGAATTTGTTTCAGAAGCTTGTATTTAAAGTCTTCTCTCTGGAAAAGGTGGATAAATTACATCATTTGATTCAGTCTTAAGTTCCTGCTTAATGAAGGTATTCATGCTGGGGAAACTATCTCTACCAAGTCTTTTGAGTTCCTTATAATAGAAAGAAACTCAAAATCCTTGATTGTATTCCCACCAATCAAGACTGTTCACATTTTCAGAATGATGGAGATGTCTTTATCCTTTCTTATGGAAGGGCACCATTCACTCTGAAATCTTGAGCTTCTCCCTTTTTCAAGATTGTATCTCAAGGCAGCAGAATAGTTTATCTCCTCTCTGTGCTTATATTTTGGTTCTTTTGAGCTTAAGTTAATGTTAAGTGTCATTGACCAAAAAGATAAAATGTTAGCAAAACAATTGCAGTGAGAAAAAAAAAAAAAACAAACAAAGCATGTTAGTGTTTAAAAAATAAACATGTTCATGGTCTTTTGGAACATTTGCTACCGTGGTCAGGCACCATGGATTGGCAATTCAAATGGTTTGGTTCAAATAATTTATTTCCTGATGTCGCATTCTTTAACAATGATGTTCGACCATTTACAAAAGTTATTTTTTCAGCCTTCCTGGTAAATCATAGCAGGAATAAAAGGGAGGCCTACACCTTAATCAATTCACAGTGAGGGCTGCCACTGCTCAGGACTTTCATGTCAGTAAATTAGTAAATTCAAAAGGTTTTTTTCAGCAGTTGTTGCCTCATCAGCAGCTCAGGCTTGCTCAAAGGTAGTTGAGCACTGTGTTTTTTCTGTTTCTTCCAGTACAGGTTCTCCGACATATCTTTTTTATTCTTCTAGTCATACAGAATGCAACTGGAAAGTTTGATATTGAAACACAGCAGTAAATACAAGTTTTCCTTACAGTACTTGAGTTCAGTCATTTCATTCTTGCTTTAAATCAGGGGATGATGACACCACCAGTGTGTCAGGTTAAATATCCATGTCCTTATTCAATGTGTTGCCACAGGATGTACTCACGGATTTGAGAACAGCGCAGGAGTCTCTGGTTGTTCTTCAAGAACTAGGGGAGGAGCTAAAGAGCCAGGTGGAAGCTTCAGCAGCAGCAGCCATACAGTCTGATCATCTCTCTCTGAACCAGAATCTGTCAACCTTAGAGCAGGCTCTCCGCAAGCAGCAGGCTGCACTTCAGGTATGCAGACAGTGCTTACAGTCCTCAAATGTGAGCATCCTGTGGTCCCTGAAACACATAAATTAGCTAAATCTGCCTGGGAAAAGTGTTACCTGTTAGACAGCTTTTCTTAGACTTCCCTGGAAGCCAAAGCTGTCTGTAGAAAATATGCTCAAGTCCAGCAAAGAGAGCTTGTAAGAAGGTCCAAATTCTAGGAAAAGATAGCAAACCTCATGCAGGAAAGCATCTTCTGGACTGCCAAGGTTTTCACACACAACAGTAGTGCTAACAGCTGGATCCACAGCTACTGCTCTCCTGCTGACAGCCACTCTTCCCACCTCTTTCTTCAACAGTAAAAGAAATGAGTGATTCTGTATGTCACCTAGAATTGATTTTTTGCCGTTCCTATTAATGTCAGTGACCAGACTGACACCTACCATTTATGTCAAACCCTGTTTAGTAGATGTTACCAAATTGCTTGTGTCACCAGGGACTAAAGAGCAAAAAAGAAATGGAAGAGTGTATTCCATAGGAAACTGTTTGGATTGAAAAAACCAAGGTATCAGCTTCTGTAAGAAAAAAGAGGATTTACTCAAGAAATCCAGCAGTGTGTGGGATGTGCTTATAGTATCACTATACTGTGAGGAGAAAAAACACAAGTAAAGGTTTTAATTTAAAATTGAAATAAGAATTACTAGTTCTCTCTACCGGCAGTAAATTAAACAGAGGAGTTTCTTTCATAGAAGAAAGTTAGAAAAGATTCTCTGTTTCAAGGTAAGGAGACAATTATGCCCTTTGCTGAATTGTTGCCTATGCTATGATCAAATATCCTTGTCTAACAAAAAAAAAAAAAAATCAAATTCCACAGTCCACAAGCAAAGCAGGAGTTACAATTGCTCCTAGCCAATTCAACTGTTTGCAAATCTATATGAGAATAAATGAGATTGTAATGTCAATAAGGAGGCTGTGAAGCTGAAGTTACTAAACTGTGGATCCTTTTGTATTCAAGGCTGGAGTCCTGGACTATCAAACCTTCGCCAAGAACCTGGAAGTCCTTGAGACCTGGATAAAAGAAGCAGAAGAAACGTTGAAAGAACAGGATCCCAGTCACTCATCTGATGTCTTGGCAATACAGAGTAGAATGGAGCAACTCAAGGTGACAAATAAACGAAGGAAGTGCTGGGGTTTTTCCTCTTGGCCTGGTTATTTGTAGTGCAGGGTATGCACAGATATCATACATACATTATATAGGTGGTGAAGGACTATCCCTCATGAAAAGTGTAAGACTGAGAACTTAAAGTTTGATGGCAGTCAAGGAATGATTGTCACATTGTCCCTGAGTAAAGATGAAAAGGGCAGTCAAACTGTTCGGAATAAAATCAATAACAGACCAAAATGGGCATGGATACTGTAGCAGTTTTTGGAGATTTCCTTCATCTTGTTTTCTCCCAATGTTTTTTTGAATTTATTCAATTCCTGTTTCAGTGGTATCTCATTTAGGTATGAAGTAATTTATACATTTGGGTAACTTGAAATACTAAAGAAACATTTACTGTGTACTGCTGTGATCTCTATTTGAGGTCTTGCACTCTTGTCTTTTTGTGGATCTTCTTTTCTCCCTCTCCTTTTTTCAGGGGCCATGACAGCAAGTTGCTGAACTTTGCCATCTTGACTATTTTTGTCATTGTAATCTTCCATTATTTTTCTATCAAAATTAACTATAGACAGAATTCCACTTTTTACATGCTCAAGAGCAGAGCGTTTTGCTTATGGAGTGAATTGAGTATTTCTGTACTGCAAAACAAAAACCTAAAAATAGAAAGCTGAATAATTTTAGTGGGAATTTACCAGCCTACAAATCAGGCTAAGAAACAAGGAAAAAGGCTCACTTACTTTGACAGTATAATGGCTTCTTCAGCTCTGAGCTGTAAATTATGAATTCAGCAAAATACTTCAGTGCAATTTGAATATACTTCTCTGCACACTTTTAAACATGAACACAGGTCGTCTCCTGGTCTGGGACCAGAAGATAAAAACTGGAAATACAATTTTTTTTTCCTGGCATAGAGATTGCTTACCACTTGGTGGCAACCAAGGCCATTCTAAATTTAACTAAGTGCTAGTTCATAGTTTTCAAGTCAATAATAATGTAATTCCTGAACTTGCAGGTTATCATTTTTATTGTCTGTTGTAGAGTCAAATGCTGAAGTTCAGCAGCATGGCCACTGAGCTGGACCGTCTTAATGAGCTGGGTTACAGGCTGCCTCTGAATGACAAGGAAATCAAAAGGATGCAGAACCTGAACAGACATTGGTCTCTGATCTCATCTCAGACTACGGAGAGATTCAGGTGGGGATAAATCAAGATTTTTCTACAGTTTTCTACAAGTCAGAAAGTGTACCTTTTGCAGAATACAGAAATAAAATACAGGTATTTTATAGACCAAGGTTCATTTTTTTTTTTGTGTATTTATAAGTAAAGAGCAAAGTCATTGAGCTGAGATGCTTGTTTTGCCACAAATCATCAGGATTTGAAATGAGTAGGACTACTACTTTTCTAAGTGTTGACTAAATAAATTTAATGAGGCAGCTAAGTGGGAAAGGTGTTGCCATCTGATTTGGAATTACTTGAATCCATCTCTTTCTTTCTTTCAGTAAGTTGCAGTCTTTCTTGCTGCAGCAGCAGACCTTCTTGGAGAAATGTGGGACTTGGATGGATTTATTAGTTCAGACTGAGCAGAAGTTGGCAGTAGAGGTTTCAGGAAACTACCAAAGGCTTTTAGAGCAACAGAGGGAACATGAGGCAAGTAATCATGTATATTTATACATCGCTAAAACACATACTATTTGTACATAGAAGGAATGCACATTCTTTTTTTGAATGATACAATACCATGCCTTGAATTGTATTTGTATATGCCATATGAGGAAAACTTAGAAGCATGCAAATATGTCAATAATAACCAGTGTGAAGAAAGACTTGAGTGTCTCATAATGCATCACTATGCCTATGAGTGCGTGTCCCCTACGTTTAGTCTACTTCAGATTTGTTTGTACCAAGGGAACCAAAGCTTATTTAAAAACCTAACAATTCTCATGCTGTTTGTCTCTTTGCCTTCACTCATAAGTGTAGAAATCTCCATTCTGATTATGTTTATTTTTTACTAAATAATCAATGCATATAGCTTTTGAAAAGCATTTTAAAGAAAGAGTTTTCTGTCAAGTCCTGAGTTATAATTCACCTTGGGGCCTCCATTTGATAACATTTCCTTGGAGAGCAAACTCATTTGCTCTTTGCTGCATGCTAGAGTTATTTGTTTGTAACAAATCAAGAGCTAGCATAGCTTTTGCTTCAGGGAAAAACTGATTCAGAGTTTTTACTAGTACTAGATTCAGAGTTTATGATTCCTCTGAAGTCAAGTGGTACACTTTTTTTTTTTCCACCCATATTGTTACTGCCAAGAATCCTGGTAAAGATCAAGTAAAAGAAGTCAATTTTCATACCAGAGCTCCCATGTGGCCCCAGTAGTTTCAGTTCCCACAACTTTTTCAGTTGACCTTCCCCTAGACTCAGGCCAGATTACAGGAAGAATTATGTGCTTCCCCCTCTCCTGCCTTATATCTCACAGCATAGTGTTTGAATGAGTGTCTGATAGCAGAAAGTAATTCACAACCATTTTTAGCATACATTTGCCTTAGCATCTAACTGCCTTTGTTTTCACAAATGTCATCCATTTCATTTCCTTTAATTGTTGCCAGCATTAACTGGACAGTCTCTGTAAGTTTAAACTTCTCAGGTCTTTGAGATCAGAAGTCATTGCTAAGTGAATAATTTCCTACTGTTGTTTTGTCTAGTCATAGCTATAATTATTTGAAGGGAGTTAGGGCAATATTTTTGCATTTATTTGTCTTGAGATCTCAGTTTAATTCTTTCCTGAAACTTTGATCTGCACAGATGAGCATTACTTGGGCACTCTATTTAAGCCATTTTTTTGAAACTGTCTCAGAAGTCAGATTGTTAATATCTGTTTTTCTAAAGGCCACAGTTCATCCTTAAAAAAGTAACCTGCTTTTATTTTTTTAACCTTATTTTTGGCAATTTTTATAATGAAAATGTATTCATTACAGTGCTTCCTGATAATCACTAAGAATTTTCTTTCTACTCCTTGTGGCTGAAAGCATCAAATCTCAACTTCTCGGGATGCATTTTCACAATGTTTTGCTTTGTGTTTTTGAAAATAATGAGAAAATATTCAGTTTCCACCTGAATTCCTAGAATAGATCTTGAGAGGCTTTCAGCTCTATTCTTGCCTTTCCAGTGACTCATAACTTTTATTGATCTTTACCTGAAGAAGACTCCAATCACTCCAGTGGCCTTATTTAGAAATATCTTCCTGGTGGAGTTTCCAAGGTGGAGGTGATAGCTTTTTCAGACATCATGTGCTAACACTGACATCTGCATCAGTCTGCCAGGACAATCTCATATTCACTCTTGCAGGGTTCTCTGGTACATGGGACAGTGCTTGGGACTCCCATGCACTGGGAATGCACTGAGACAAGCACTTGAGAATGTGCTGCCAGGGGAAGGAAGTTCCTTGCCAACTCAATTACAGAATTTTTTCCCAATGTGCTGGTGTTGTATGTTTCAACACTTTCCCTCCTTTCCTCCCCCTCTGAAGTCCTGTTTCTGCGATTCATGGTGATCTACATATGAGAATAAATTTGGGTGACAAGTGGTCCCAGGTAACGAAGTATCCCTCTTAGATACAGGGCGTAAATATGGAAAGGAAGCAGATGGTGGCCAAAATATCTCTACTTTTGTATAGGGCTGGAATACTTCCACTCTAAGCAGAGCTTCTCATGCTTGATAAGCTTTTATTTCACCTGTCCTTCTAAAAAATTAATACATTTTTCTCTTTTGAAGGAATTGCTTTTCTGGTTTTTAGTTTAGCTTTGTTTTGTTTTCAGATTTTTGAGGGTGTGGAGTGGGGGGAGGGCAGGAAAGGTTGAGGTTTTTGGGTGGGGGTCTTGTTTAGCCAGTTGCAGGCAGTTGTGTTTTGTTTAGTTTTGATCTGTCAACAATGCTGGTAGATGCTGTTACCTCCTGTGCTTCAGGTCCCCTAACTTGACAAAAATAGATGTGACTGAAAGTAAAATTTTTGCCTTTTTGCCCAGCTTTCTGAAATTCTCAGTGTCACACTATTGTGGCTTCATTCATGAGCTAATAATGTCATTCAGTTTCCCTCTGATTCAGGCTCAGTCAATGATAAGTGCCAAGGTATTCAAAGAACAGTATCAAATATTACTGTGACAAAATCAGACAACACTATTTCTTTCTATGAGAAAATATATGACCCGAGTAGCACTTCAGAGTTAACTCAGTGATTCAGAGAGGCAAAATCTCATTTTGAAAAGTTACTGCATCATCCAGGAGACCTAAACTACATGCAATGTGCTTGAGGGATTTAAATGTGCAGCTGACAGTGGATGTTCTGTTGGCAGGTGAAGTTGCAGGGATTGGTGCAATCACAATTTGAGCTGGTGGGATGCCATATAACAGGAGTGGAGAATAGTGGCTCTTGGTTTAGGCAAGGGGGAACTTCTATCAACTGTAAATCACTAACAAAAGGAAAAAAATCTCAAGCTTCATACCAGTATACTTTTTCTTTGAATCTCTCTGTAAACCTTTTGAACATAAGGTGGGTCCAGTGATGCCTGAGTTTATGTTCATTAACATAAAAATATTCCTGAAGAATCTTATGTAGAGACATGGTCCTTTACTAAAAGAAAACTGTTTTTAAAAGTAATTTTAAGTAGTATTTACGCTTGAGTTATGTTTGCTTAAGTAGTAATTAGGCAATTTTTTGTTTTAAGTAACATTAAGTAATAAGAGGGTTTTAAAAGTATCGTGGAAGTTTATTATGCCATTATTATTAGTGGGGGAAATTGTAAAATAAATATAGAAACTTGGAAGAAGTAGAAAAAAATTTTTCTAGCTCCTATACATAGCTATTTTTTTAAATCTCTATTGGCAATGTAAAAGGGTATTAAAAGTTTATATAACACTATCACACATGGTCTGTATAACAAAGCAAAAGATTATGATATTCTTAAACAAGTCAAAAAATAAAAAGTGCGCTTTCTGTCCAAGCAAAAAACACCCTTTCTGGATTTTGTTTTAATTTGTAATGTCAATCACACAACTGTACTCAGAAACATAAAACCTATCTCCTGTTGATATAATTTAGATTTATAATATTGGTCTTGAGGAACTAGTAATAATTACTAGAAGCAGCAATTACCTCCAAAATGAGAGTTTGCAATATGTTTCTATTATGATCATGAAAAAACTCCCATTTAATTAATCTATAATAAGACTAAATACATGAAAATTCATTTTTGTCAGTGCATACAATAAAAATGTAAGATCTTGTTTTAACATCCTTGTCTCCTGTACAACAGCTATTCCAGGCAGAGATGTTCAGCCGCCAGCAGATTTTGCATTCAATTATCTCTGATGGGCAGCACCTCCTAGAACAAGGACAGGTGGATGACAGGTAGACATTGCTGTATTGTTGCTGCTGCTGGTTATGTGAAGTTAGACTACTGAGAGACTTCCAAACAGAGAGGGTAGCAGATAACAGTGTTCAGATCATGCTCTTCTGAAGTGCAAGTTACTGTTACTGAGGTTAAGCTGTTAATTAGCCAGACCTTAAGACATTGTCCTTTAAATGTTATGTGGCATGTGAATGCAGTTGGGAGTACAAAAACCTTCTGAGGCTGTTTCTCTGACAAAGATTTGTCTTGGAATATCACGCGTGTTACATATATATCTATTCTGATGCATTTTCAAAATGTCACTTTCACCAAAGGAGTCTACAGTGACTCATTTAGTGTCACTATATTTGATTTATGCCACCTGGGGATTGTCTCTACCAGGAGGATTCCCTACTGCCATATAAGAGCACCTGCAGCCTTAACATGATGGAATAGGAATTCATTGTTGCCTGGGATTTTATTTTAAACACTTGTGATCAAATGAATGAAAATTGGTGGAACACCAGTGGCTTCACCCTTGTGCATATGTATTGACTTTGCTAAGGCTATCGTAGTACCAAGATGAACTGTTTTATTGGAATGCGAGATTTTTATTAATGCTGTGTGTATCTTAATGCCTGCTTTGAACTTGGTAGTAAATCTGGGGGTGAATTGTGAAATCTTCATGATTTACTATGAATTTGACTAATCCAAACTGGCAAAACCTGTGGGTTTTCTTTGGGTATTTCTGGGAAGGAGGTAGAAGAGTTTTGTGCATTAAGGGTTTGGGGTTTTTAAGATCTCAATAATTGGATCCCTTTAACTCTTGTAGTATATAAAGTGTAAAGTTCTTATACTCAGTCAGTCTTCATGAGACTTCAGTGCTTTTCTCTTAGTGTTTTTTAATTGACTGACAGACACCTTCCATTTCACTTGTTTGTTTCATTAAGGAAAAATATATCAAAGTATGAAGGTTGCTATGTTATTTTTATTATTTATCCATTTGTGATAGGGATGAATTTAATCTGAATCTGACTCTTCTGAGTAACCAGTGGCAAGGGGTGATTCGCCGGGCACAGCAGATGCGGGGAATCATTGACAGCCGCATTCACCAGTGGCAGCGCTACAGGGAGCTGGCGGAGAAGCTGCGCAAGTGGCTGCTGGAGATGTCCTGTCAGCCAGTAACTGAGCTGGGCAGTGCTCCTATCCCACTGCAGCAAGCAAGAGTGCTGCTGGATGAAGTGCAGGTATGTCCAGTGTGTTTGAAGAAAATGAAAGAATCCCTGCCTTTTTTTTACAGTCTTCACCATTAAAATACTATTTTAAATGTCTTAGATTAAGCCTGTCTGCTCTGTCTGCTCACATCAGAAGTGTGATGGAAGCAAAGGTGAAGTTCATAAAGAAATGAGAGAACTTATTGAGCCCTCACTCTCATGCCGTGTCTTTTTCTGTTTTTACTTTCAGTCAGTGTCACACTGAAACAGTCTTGAAAAGATGGTGATGACCTGCTTAAGGAATTTATACTATTTAACAAGGATTCCTTGAGTGCCCATCTTCATGAGAGGTTAACAGTATCTATTAAGCAGCTTGGTGCCTTCAAGCTTTTTAGCTGGAAAATGGATATAATAATAATAATAATAATAATAATAATAATAATAATAATAGGAACTCTTTCTCTTTAAGAGCAATTGAGATACTGACATTAATGGGGAGAAAGAAGTCTTTCATGTCTGCATCTTCTTGGAGAAATTTTCTAAAGGTCTGCTGCAGTAAATGATTGTGAAAATGTTAGGGTAGAGTATTTGGGCCATAGCTCATGCATAAGACGGGATATGCATCCAATGAAAGTACGGTCTTAGAGTGAATTACTGAATTTTAATTGAGTGCTAATTGTAACTAAAAGGACTAAGCTGACAGAAAACTATTAATATTTTCAGCTTAAAGAGAAAGTTCTCTTAAGACAGCAAGGGAGTTACATCCTCACTGTGGAGGCCGGGAAGCAACTGCTGCTCTCTGCTGACAGTGGAGCTGAGGCAGTTCTGCAGACAGAGCTTACTGAAATCCAGGAGCGCTGGAAGGTAGTTAGCACTCAACTGGAGCAACAAAAGAAGCAGCTTGCTTTGCTGCTAAAAGTAAGTGTGCAATTTCTTCTGCACTTTTTCAGCAAGTTCGTAGTTTCTCTCTCTGTGAGCCCTGGCAGAGGAAAGCATTCTCAATAGGCAATACAGGAACTGCATTTACATTACATGAACTATTTCCCTTCACCACCTCTGAAACTGGGAGTGTAATCCTTCATACAGGCTTGCATGTCAGTTGATGTATCGTAAATGGTATTTCCAGAATACTGCCAATAAAGTATATCCATACCACTCCTGTTTTCAAAATAGAGCAAAAATTTATTTTATTTTGCACAATTCTTTTTCCATTTTTACATGTATTTGTAATTGGGTTTGAGTGGCAAAGTTTTTCTAGGTGGAAGCTGCAGGGATGATTTCTGTGAGAAGCTGCCAGAAACTTCCCCTGTGTCTGATGGAGCCTGTGCCAGATGGGTCCATGATGGACATGCTTCTGGCCAAGTCTGAGTTCTACAGGGATAGTGGTAGTGCCTCTGGGATAACACAGTTAAGAAGATGAAAAAAAAAATACTGTGCAGGAGCAATTACATCCAGAGAGAGGAGTGAGACAGCAGTGTGTCAGCAGTAACTTTGCAGACACAAAGGCCAGTGAAGGAGGGGGAGGAGGTGCTCCAGGAGCCAGAGCAGAGATTGCCCTGCAGCTCATGGTAGAGACGTGGAGCTCTACAGGGGAACAGAAATCCACCCACAGCCCATGGAGGCCCATAGGGAAGCCCACAGCCCATGGAGGACCCACACCAGAGCAGGTGGATGCCCAAAGGAATCTGTGACCCCATGGAAAGCCCACATTAGGGCTGTTTTGTTGGCTGGACCTCTGACTCCATATCAAACCTTTGTTGGAGTCTGTTCCCAAGTGTCTGGAATGAATCCATGGAAGGGACTCTATCCAGAGAAGATTGTGAAGAACTGCAGCCCATAGGAAGAGCTCAAGGGAAAGTTAATGGAGGATTCTCTCCCATGGGAGGATCCAAGCACTAGAAGAGTGATAAGAATGTCATAGTCTCTTGTCACGCAAGGTCCTATTATTTGATATGGCTGATTCTTCATCAAGATGATGGTGAAATACTGGCATAGACTGCAGAAAAAGGAAAGAGAGAAATACAAAGGCAGTGGAGAATATCTTGAAACAGAAGACAGTTTCAATACACTGCAAGTTTCAATACAGGTTCTGTGTTTTCTGGTGTCACACAACTGGCATTCTTTGGGGGCTGACTGGCTTATTAGAGGTATTTTTGTCTTAGTGTAAGACTTTGACAAGCAGGTGAGGCAGGTAAAACCATATTGTTCTTTTATATGGTTTGTTTGCATTGAACACATTAAAAATTTTGGAAGGTATACAAACACTAAATCAGGATATAGCTGCTAAAATCCCGATTTAAAGAAGCTACCAGTTTCCCCAACCACTTTTTTTTCCCCCACAGAGATTAATACATCTGAATGAAGCTCTCCTCAAAAAATAATGATGTGTTTAATACAGGCATTCAAGAAAGGAAGTGGAAAATTAATTTTTCCAGGGAGAGACTTTGCTGAAAGAATGGAGTTGGATCTAGATAGAATTTTAATAACAGAAGACCTTATGTACTTCTACTAACAGAGACCTACACACAAAAAATTCTACACATTTCTACACATTACTCAAGCAGGGAGACTTTTAGTATTATTTAGAGGGAGTTTTCAGGGCATGTTATTTTTAGGCAAATCAACTGACATTAACTGTAACACAGATCAGAACTGAAGTCTAATAAACATTCTGCTTTCAGGACTGGGAAAAATGTGAAAAGGGCATAGGAGACTCCCTGGAGAAGCTAAGATCATTCAAAAAAAAGCTTTCTCAGCCATTGCCAGATCACCATGACGAGTTGCATGCAGAGCAGATCCGTTGCAAGGTAAAGAACTCCTTCTCTGTTGGTCATTGTCTTGTCTTTGCCTGCCTTTGTGCAGTGACCTCTTCTGTTATTAACTGGGTTCATGTTACTGACGATGTAAACCAGTCAGCCATCCCCATGACAAGAAAATATCTGTGTAACATATAGACACCATAATACCAGAGTGATCTCACCATAATGCAAATCCTTCAGGTAATTGTAGATCTGATGTAAGTGATACCAGAACAGGGTCTGAAAAATACTAGAGGGGCTTTATATTGGTGTGTTTTTATTACAGAAATTCTAAACTCAAATTTAAACTCCAATTATCTAAACATCTGGTTTTGTGCTTTTTGTTTGAGGTGAAGTGACTATGGGGCATTTTAGACAGCTCTTTTAGGCTATATGTTTGCATTTTGGAAGTGGATTACAAATTTGAAAGCAGTTTCAGTATAGAGAGGTCCAAACCAGTCCTTGAACTTCCTAGATACCTTTGAACTTCAGAGAGTTGAGTAGTATCTTAGTTTACAACTTCTTGTTAAAAGGCTGATGTTTCATTCTCTGCTGGGGACATAATACCATCATAACCATCATAACTCTGAAAACTTTGGTACGTTTGGGTTTGATGCTTTTCTTTTTCCTTGAGATGGGGCTGAAACAGTCTTCTTGACACAGTGGGTCTGCTCAGATGTGACTTAAATCAGTGGGTAACACTGCTTGTCTGTTTCATCAACATACTCAGATTCTTATTTGTTACCAAACTGATCCTTTTTCCTTGTGCACTTCTTTCAAGGAGTTAGAGAATGCTGTGGAAGGCTGGACAGATGACCTTGCACACCTCTCCCTGCTGAAGGAGACCCTGTCTGTCTATATCAGCGCAGACGATATCTCAATCCTGAGTGAGCGAATAGAGCTCCTGCACAGGCAGTGGGAGGAGCTGTGCCACCAGGCAAGTGCAGCCCTGAGCACTGATGGGAGCAGTATGCAGGCTACAAAAGTGTTGGGAGAAAAACTGAATACAAGTGGCAGCTTTTAGAAAAGGTTAATGTAGACACACCTATATTCAAAAGTGTATTCTTTCTGAGTCAGGGGAAACATCCATTAAAATATTCCTTTAGTTACTGCTAGTGCTTCTAGATCTCTTGAACTTTGTAATGTCTGTGACGTCATATTTAAACTGCCTTGAAAAATCAATGAATTAATCACACTGTGAGCTGTGGGACATGGCATGGGAAAAAAACACAGAAATAATACCTTTACCCTTTGCTTTGGTGAAGACCTGTGCTCAGAAAGGATGTCTCCTCCCCACTCAGCATTGCCCTGTTATACCTTCAGTTCTGTGGATGTCTTCTCCTTCTTCAGATCTCAGTGTCTGCATTTCTTTTAATGTGAGGGTGACTTGCTTGCCTGCAAAATGAGCTGAGGATTATTGTTTAATTTTTTCAGGTGCATCACACTGTTAGTGTGCTTCTGGCCTCTGATTTGCACTCTAGGTAGTGGAGTCTTCCTTACCCAGCTTTTCAGATTACCCTGATGTCGTTTCTGTGGTTCAGTAGAGATTGCAGTTCAGATATGCTGGGGCTAACTTGAAGTAGTTACCTCATGTAAAGCACCTATGAGGCTTCATAA